>JAFEMH010004415.1:0-210642 GCA_022495995.1 Adenophora triphylla var. japonica
TCAATTCCTTTATTTAGGATAACTTACTCAATCAATTTAAAATCTTAAATCATTTTCCAAATATAATTCTAAAAAAACGTTTTCAGTTATAATCCTAACATTATAAATACATCTTTTCAGTTTCCATGGAAATTATAATCAAACTTAGAGTGAATTACGAAGGAATTATTCATTTTCATATTCCGCCAATTTTTTTAGAATACACAGTTTTTTCTTTTCAATTTCGAATGGCATCTTCAATTTTCGCTATAAGACAATCCGTCGTCGTGAAGGTAATCCTATTTTTTTAATTTACTCTACAATGTTTTATGATTAAAATTTTGGCTTTATTTATTGTTTGTTACCTCTCATGATCAATGAAATACCCAGTCGGTTGATTATCTCACATTTCATCAGCTTTGGATCTACTCTTTTTTTTCAAGAAGTCTCAAAATTTTTAATTAGTTCGGGCATTGAACAGGAAAAAATCCATGATTTTTTGTATGACAATTTTAAAACTAAATTCAATAAACTTGTGAGAGATTTGAAAGACGAATGTTGTTTTATCAACCTCAATTCATGTAAGTATTTCTTTTAAATTTGTAGTTGAAGTTCGATTTTATTAATGCAGTTTTTTTTTAACAATCTATATTTTTGTTCTATATTTGTTTATCTATGCAGTTTTCGTCTCTATCATCTCTCGTGGAGTTTTTCTAAACGCGGAATACCTCATGGTCACATTCGGAATTGATGTTAACTATATAGACTAATTGCGCCTTTAATCATTCCGACAACAATCAAGTTCATCAGTAGGAATAATGATATTCACGAATTTAGTCTATTTTGATTTTTTTTATTTTTTTTTAAATCATTTGAATAGATGTAATGTTCTTTTTAAGTTTTTAGTTTATTTTTTGTTCTCTCGTATTTGTTTTATGGAACAATGAATTTCTTATCCCATTTGCATTTGTTGTCATTCACGCAATGTTACTCCAATGATTATTCATTTTTATTTTTTTAAATCATTTGAATAGATGTAATGTTCTTTTTAAGTTTTTAGTTTATTTTTGTTCTCTCAGATTGGATTTATGGAACAATGAATTTCTTATCCCATTTGCATTTGTTGTCATTCATGCAATGTTACTCCAATGATTATTCATTTTATTTTTTAATTATTTTTTTAAATTGTAATGAGTTTAGTTATCATTTAATTTTTCCAACCCCTAAAGAAAGAAAAAGAAAAAAGAAGCATAATTCCTTTTTATTTCCGGTTAAGTAACTATATCAATTTGTAATTCAGATCATTTTCCAAATAAACTCCTAATAAAATTATATTTAGGAATTATTTATTTGGAAAACTCCAAAATATTATAAGAAATCTAGAATTGATTTGACAAATCCGTTAACTTACTCCATCAATTTAAAATCTAAATCGGATTTTTTAAATATAAGTAATTTTTGTGTAGTCCCCAAAAGTATTAAATTAATAATTGATTTTCAAAAATTTGATTTTTTAAATTGCAAGCCATTATTTAATGTAATCAACCAAAATACAAACATAACATATTTTTAAAGTGTTAATTTTAAATTCAAAATTAAGGATCATTATAATCTTGAAATTATAAATACATTTTCCAAATTTATTTTAAGCATTTTCGTAGTTATATATTTACTATTAAATATATGGAGTTTATTTGGAAATGTATTAATTTAACAAAGATTCATAAAGTGATATAATTTATAAAAAAATATTTTATTAAGTGATATAATTTACAAAATATTCATATATTTATCCCCAAGATTTGAAGTATTTTAAATTAGTTATATATTTTAGGTAGATTATTGTTGAAAAATAATTTCATAACAATCCTATTAAACCACATGTATCCTATAAATACTAAGTCATTCATCTTTATTTCGCATATTACCGATTTTTTATTATTAACTCGGGTCAACTATTCCGAATTACTTTTTTATTCAATTACAATGGCTTCCATCGATGCCTTCCTAATGAGCTTATTATTGAAATTTTTCTTCATGCGTCTGCAAATTCTTTTTCGATTTCCCGAATCTAAAGTCAACTTCTAGAATCTTTTGGGGATTCAGTGAAGGATGATTATATATATCGAAAGGTTCACTTCTTGATTTTCCAATTAGCCCATGGTGGCGTTTCTGAGCAATGTTGCAAACTGATTTATGGATAGGTGCCTTCAATTTGGAAACTCGATGCTCTATTCCATTCTCGGGTTCGTATGTAAATAATTACATATTTTTCTTAATATTTTCGGTATTCACCAAATTTTTATAAGTATTTTTCTTAATATTATTTAAAGTAATATTAATTAATTTATCTCTTTTTCAGATTGGTTCATGCGAAAAAAGAGAGTTTTCATTCTGCATTACCTATTTAAAACAAGCCGATAAAGGTCACATGGAAGCTTTGTATACCCTTGAAAGGATCGTACTACTTTTCAAAGTTCTAAGAGGAATCGAATATAGAGAAGGGAAAGCAAATCATCATGTCTTTCTCCAAAAATCCGACTTCACCAAGAATCACCATTAAATATCGTTTCGACTCAAGGTATACATAAATTCATTAGCGGAAGAGCGACGATTATTACTTTTCCATACGGCCAATATTTTGCAAGGTTGAAGCTCATTTTACGACAAAATTGGGTCATATTATTCAAGACTTGGAAATACCCTGATGTGCGCACTGCATATGTGACATTGAAATCTATGATTTGTTTAATGTATCGTAATGATTTTATTAATCTTTTTAGGTTTAATAGTTCAATTTGATTATATGATTTTTTTTAAGATTATATTTAGGTTTATAGTATGCTTAGTTTTGTTATGATTTATTAGGATGTTTATCTAAATTTTTTATGAAATATAAATAAAATTTTCGTCAATCTTAGAACATTTAGTGTTTTGTAGGAATTCTGATGTAGCTTATTAAAATTTCCATCGTTATGCATCATTTTTTAATTCTGTACATTCAATTATTATATTAAAAAAAAATTAGCATATGTGAGATCTTTATGCCTATAAGTGTTTCCATGGACGCATATGATATTCACTCCATAAGGATTAAAAAGCGCCATCAAACTTTTGACAAAAGTTTTATTTTTGGTTGGAACGGGAGTACAGCATATTAAATATGATATTAAAAAAAAAAAAAAAAAAAAATTAGAATCCACTGGATAGCCGGGAGCGTACGCTCTAATACTAGGGAGCACCTCGCTCCCAAATTAACTTCAAAACACCAAATTAGTGGTTAATAGGAAGCGCCCGCTCCAAAATTATGCGAGCGCCTCGCTCCCAAATTTCCGCTAATCTTAGACACATTAAGGTCTAAATGGAGCGTCCGCTCTACGCATAGGAGCGCCCGCTCCTGGGCGTACAGCCAAGCGTATTTTCGAATTGATTTGATTCAAGTAATCAATTCCTAATTTCTTTTGGAATTGACTGATTTTCAAGTAATCAACTCCTATATTTTCTAAGAATGATAGATAAAAAAATCCAAAATTATTTTAAATATTTTCGGTATTTATATATTTCTATTCTTTATATGTATAATTTTAATATATAAAGTGATATAATTTTAAAATTATTCATATTTATCCCTACAAATTAAAATCATAATTCCTTTACATTCGGATAACTTAATCTATCAATTTAAAATTATTTAATTCAATCACCTAATATATGGATTTTATCGATTTTTTAAATTTGATTTATTCAAGCTTAATCCCCGAAAATAAGAAGTATATAATTAATTCTACCAATCAACGAATATAAAAATAAAATAAAAATAAAAACCTAATTACTAAGATTTTAAATTATTTGTCCCCTCATTGTCACGAAGATTTGATTTACTCATATAATTTATGGAATTTTAAATATTTTCGAATGTATATATTTCCTAATATTTATATATAGATTTAATCCGTATAAAGTGATATAATGTAGAAAAGATTCGTATTTATCCTAAGATTGCAAAGATTTTTTTTCTCTTTATATATGAATTTATTCCTATATATAATCTTCTTAAAGTTTCTTCTCTATTTTTTACAGACGTAAGCCGCTTCGCCACTCACCATAATTTTTCTTCTCTTCTCGCCCAATAACACCTCGTGTCAATATTTTAAGAAAAGGTAACATCAAAACCCATTAAATTTATGCATATATTCTTATTCATTATTTAATTCGTTGTTGTTGTAGAGCATATGTTATTCGCGTATTTTCTTTTTAATTTACGTTGCATCAAAATATAAAAGAGCAAATACCTCCGCTATCCACTAAACCTTGTCAAGCTTCGCCTTAATGTTCACAAAACCAGAATGAAATTTATGCAGCATGATTCTACCATATTTCACGCTTCGGAAGATTTCCGCCCGATTAATGGCCTAAACATTGGAAAATCAAGAGCCATATTAGGATGTCATATGTAACCTAATCCCAAGGAACATCATAAAAATTCATGTTGAAAGCATTTTAGACAATACATAATATCATTTCTACTATCATCGCTTTTTGCATCTTCACTCTTCTCTCTATCGATAAGAATAACATAAGAACTCCACGAATAGAGAATGTCAACACTACTCCATTCAACAGGTACAAATGTACCGAGCTTGTTGCGCTACATGCCCATTCCGAGAGATACCTATTAACATGAAACTACTCCAATTAGCAAAATACCTTGAAGATCGATAAGCCTCATCGCTCCCATTCATAATTAATCCGAATCAAACAAAAACATTATAAATTTTCGTGAACAAATATATATTCTGGCCCATTACTTACCCCCATACACACATATAGTGAACAATCAATATCTAAATCTAAAAGGGGGAGGGCAATAATCAATACATAACGAAAAGGGGGTGAGAAATGCCCAATAAGCAAATGTAAACAATCAAAAACAACTAAGCCAAACCACATCTAGCGTATTACGTGATTTCGTATAACTAACAGACAAGGATGTAAAGCTACTACTACCTTCAAGACAAGAACAAATGGGACAAAAGCTATATATTACCACAAACATCTTATTAGCACCGCCCGTCCTACTTAAAAGTAGATTGACGACAACTTGGCGCACCGCCTTACACCACCCCCAATCCATGACAATGCGTTTTCCTAACCAACAAAGAGGTATATTCTTTCTTAATCTCAAGAACCAATAGAGCGCTACTCCGCCTCTTTAATCGCCGAGCAAGACATATCAAAATTGTAGGTGACAATTAGTCATAAACCATGTTGATGGAATACTGAATTAACAACAAAAAAGGTTGCCAACATGAAATAAGATTTCTTGACATCTCTTTTTGAAAGTATAAAATTATTAATATTTTCAAGAGGAGAGTTTCCATCAAAAGTTCGATGCTAATTTCAAGATAGGCAAAGTTCTTTTCAAGAGGAAGTTTCATTATATCACTCACTATATTCATATCTTCTTATATACGACACAATATGAGATAACCATCCATCACAACTAAGACGAAAACCATTGGGAAAATCTCAACACATATAAAATCGATATGACCATTGGAAAAATAGTTAAGGAAATCAAGTGCAATACAAAATTCACTTGCTTCTAAAAATTGCAAAGATGGCAAAATCAAGAAGAGAGCCGAATACTCTTCAGGTAGATCACCTTAGAATTGGCTGATTGATTTTATTATTATTTTGATTATTTTATTCTTATAGCTTGATGTGAATTTATATTTACTTCGGTATTTCAATGCTTCAATTTGAAGGAATGGTAGTTTTTGGAGATTTTTCGTCTCTTAATGAAATTATCGGGAATTGTGCAGTATGTAATTAAAGCCGAGGTTATTAGGCCGTAGGAAAGCCTATAATTTCATAACTGTACCACTTTTTGATCCTCTATTATTAGTTTAAGACTTTAAGCCATACTTGCACTTCTGAATAATCTAATATTCAACTCGCAAAGCATACACAAGAAAGAAAAAGAAGGAAAGAAGAAGTAAGCAACAAACAATATGTCTAATTTCCTTTTTATGCTAAGAACCACGAGAGAAGTATAATGTTTGGGTAATTCCTAAATGTATTTTATCCATGAATAAAGACTAATTTCGCTTCCAAATTAAGCACATAATAATTTTAATCAACAGAAATGGTCAGCAACGTGATCATTCAAATAAAATGATCCAAGTCAAGTAAACTGGTATGTCTCAATAATGCTCATCATACAAAGATAAATACAAGTACAATTCACATAACACAATAAAGGGAGAATATTCAACTCACCAATTCTCTTCAAAAGAGCTTAAAACTCTGTGTTAGAACAACCTTCCATCTCGAGAGCCGTAAGACAACGTTTATCGCACAAATCGACCTGTACTCTAGCTTCCATCCTCGAGTATTAATAAATGAAGGATCCAAACATTAGGCACATAAAACTTTTTACCATCGCGGCATGAAATTATGGCGCGGAGATGAACCAGCAATAACTTCAAGTATAGGATAGGAACAGTTTCCCGTTCCATTACTCTCTCCCCAGGACACACATAGAGTGAATAATCAATACCTGAGAAAAGGGAGGGAGGGCGAACAATCAACAGACAAGCGAAATTACAAAAAAAGATCATTTTGAACGAGATAATAAGGCTGAAAGGCCCTCGGTTACACCATTATCAAAATGTTTGAGTATTTTTGAGATAGAACCTCGTGTTTCAAATAGTTAGCATATACAAAATCATATACCGCAAACAAAAAAAGTAAGCCGATAATAATAATGAATCCGATACCAAATTATGGAAGTGGGGGAGAAGATAATTGAGACTAAATCATAATTTTGGAACCATGAAAAAAGAAGTTAATAAAGTACTCCCTAACAAAGCAATTGGCAAGCACTTTCCCAATCCTTAACCAAATCACATGATATTATATTAAATGATCTCAATGTGACAAGATATATAGGTCCATACCAAAGGGCATATTTTCTATGAGCTTCTATTGAACTTGAATCAAAATGAACATTCATCGAAAAGAAATGAAATACCCAACCCTCTATATTCGGTAAGCTCTCATATGCTTTCATCAGATATAGTTCGCATAATTTAGCTACCACTGAAACTATAAGGCGAAAAATAGTGAAGGGCTCAAGGTGTCGTAATAACTGTGGCGGCGAATCTAATCAAATGTGTGCTTAGCTCCCAAGAAAGATACCAAAGTTTACAAAAAGACAAAAGTAGAATTGTAGAACGTAAAAGGAGAAGTAGAGGAGAGAATAGATAGTATCCTCAGATAAAACTCCAATATAATGTTTGAAAGCTTAATTAAAAGAGTCGATTGAACCGGATGTTTTCATTGAAAGTTATTATACTTATGAGCTTAATTTTTCAAATGAGACCCTTTTGAGTCCGTAGAATGTCCCAAAATAGAAAAGTGACTTTTGGGTGGAAAGGAGTACATGATTGATAAGAAATTTGGCAAGCAAAAGCAATCAAACCGTTAGGAACAATAGGCTAAAGAAAGGAGTTAAAAAAGGCATACCCCAAAATATATGGTAATCAAGCAAAAAGTCCACCTATCAAGAAGCAAAATACATCAAAATTTGTAGTTAGAGAAGATTTAACTCAAAATATGTACTCCTTCCTCCAAACAAAAAGTCCTCTTTTTACCGTATGTTAACAAAATCAAATTATAACCGAAACCCATTTAAATCTATCCGTGATACAGAACTATAAAAGTTCTAATACGCATATGTAATGTAATGAATGTCCAATTTTGTTTAAAAAAATTGCTTCTTGATCAAGAGTAAATTTGTACATTTTTTCGACATTCATTTTTGGGCTGAAAGGAGTAGTACTTTTAGTGAAGTTCTCATTATTGAAACTTCATCACCTAAGATGGAACAATAGTATGTCTTAGCACATGATGAATTTTTTAAATAGAGAGAGTACTCTTTTGAATGGAATGAAGGGAGTATCGCCTAATCATTTAGAAAAAGACAATTGATATACATTTATCAATATGGTAATCATACGAACGTAAAGATGACTTACTGTGGTGTAATAGTAAAATAAGTCACTTCCATGAAACACAACATCGAAGAAGGATCGCAACTAAAAGCAAAAAGAATGCGAAGATTCGATATGCCATTAACCAAACGGGATCTATCTCTTTCACACAAGTCCTCCATGCTTCGACACCACACAATAACCAAGCCTTCTCTCGCCGAGTCACCTCTTTTGTCGGATGAAGAAGGATAGAACACTCATATTTCCATATCAAAAATGTTGCTATTAACATAGATGAGAAGAATCCGATAGTGGCACAAAGAAAGAAACTCCGCTTTTAACCAAGAATTTAAGTCAGCTTGTATCACCGCTTTCATGTAACTTAATTTCATATGTTAGAGGCTCAAAAGTATTATCAATTAAGCCCATAAAATAGTACTTCCAAGAATTTGCTTTACAAATAGATCACTAAGATATGAAAAGGCATAATAACAACAACCGAAAGGAAAAATCTTTTGTTATCAGAGCAATGCATATGAAAACATTCTTCCACTAAGCAATTGAGTAAGAATTGACTCGTTCAATATTCATCCGAAGTGCCAAGTTTCAATCCCTAAAAGTGTAGAATCAAATATTTTAAGGAATTTTAATCACCATTCACCCTGTGGGCTAAGATATCAAGCTACAATCAATTAAAGGTAAAAATTATGTCCTTGACAAATTCATTCCAATTATAGACCAAAAACTGTACAGAATAATAAAATAAAAGTGGCCATTTGAGCACAAGAAAATATTTTGAACTCAGATTAAACACATATAAAGACTAACATGCCAAAAAAATTTGAACCCGGAAATCTTTCACCCATAAGCACAACCAATATTACATATAGGAAACCTTAATTGCGTAAAAGATTCGAGTATAAGGATGGGGTTTTTAAGGCTCTAAACATAGATGGCTAAAATCTAAAAACGCAATAGAATGCTAACACGTATCAAAGGATTCAAAGATTCAAACTTTCTAACTAAATTGCTTTCATATTTATATTCTTATTTATTTCATTGATTCACAACATAGGTAATGGCTACAAAACCGTATGATTTCTCGCCAAATCAATTGACAAGAAAACTAAACAATCCAAATAAGTAATGTCCGCATATTACGTCAATGGGAGCCGATTGGACAATACGGAAAATCTACCGAACTTATATTGGTTGATCAGAGGTAATATATCTCACATATTTTTTTTCGATGTTATTAATATTTCATTAATTAATTAATTAATTAATTAACTTATGATATTTATTTTTTTATACAGGGATCTAAAATCCAAGCAACGATCCCTAGCAAATTGCCTTCCCAATTTACAAATAAGTTTCAAGAGGGAAAAATGCTAAAGATTTCTAAGTTTGGTGTCGAAGAAAACCGTGTTCAACCATTGCAAAGGCGATACTTAATCACAAATGGAAACCGTGTATGAGTTTAGCGACCGACGTGTTCGAAGTCGACAAGTCTATTCAAATTCCGTATAACGGTTTCTGAAGTTCACGCCTTTTCAAACAATTGGAAGTTTGAATTTGGATTTTGTAGTAGGTAAGAATTACAAATCACATATTTTTTTCCCCGCTTATATTAATTATTAATTATATTTATAAAGGTAAAATAAAATATATTACTATGAATTTTACTTACATTTGCCGAATATTTGATAGATGTGGATTGGAGAGGTTATTTTACCTCTTAGAGATTTTGAGTTTGTCCAGAGGTTTAATGCTCGAAAGTTAGATGTTCAAATTGATCGATAATGAGTATGTATTTCAAATATTTTATTCTTTAAACGTTAATTAATATATTTTGAGACTAATTAAGATGTATTACATAATTAATTTCTACTATTTTGACAAAGGGAAATGAGTTGACCGCCGTTCAGGCATCATTTGGAGATAAGTTAAAACAAAGATATTGACAATAGGGACAAAACGAGGAAGGCCCCGTGATTTGGTTTTGCAGCTTGTAATGCTATCTACATATCAAGGTATTTTTTATGTATATATACTTAAACCGCAATTATGTTTCGATTCAAGGCATATTATCATGTGAGTTAATTTTATAATGTTTATACAGGAAAACCAAAGTTAGTACTATGAAGCATGCTTCAATAATGCATATTAATGCATCGTTCCTCGAAGTAGCAGACATCTTAGCAAGTAAATGAACACTAAACCTTCATAAGAATATATGAATGTGTTATACAAAGTTGTATAGTTATATTAATTTTCATATATCACTTTTACAGCGTGAAATTGGATCTTCATTGTTTAGTCGTTCTTCGACTATTACAACTAATGATAGTAGTCGTACCAATAGTGAGATGTGGTTGAAAAAAGAACTAAAGACGATTGCCGATTTGATCACATGTACAGAGGTATATTATAAATTTACTTAATTTTATTTAAAGGTTATACTGATTTAAACATTATTGAATCAACATTAATAGTTTTTACTATAATCATTTTTATTAGGTTGGCATATACTCCGTATTGGCAGCCATATCGGATGTGGATTCACATGCTACCTGGTACTATGATGGGTGTAGCAATGTAAAGTGTGCTAAAGGATTTGAAAAGAACAAGAAAATCGCCCTAAATGCAAGACAACACTTGGCATTGCTATCCCTAGGTAAATGATGGATTTTATTTTTTATTATATATATATATATACAAAAAAAAAGATTTATAATCATTATCTTCATTTGAAATAATTTTCTACCTATTATTTTCGTGTTCAAAATCGATCTTGGTCACCGATATGAATGATATAGATCTAGCCGAGACACACTTTGTTTTATTCGATGCGACAAAGATCTTCTTTGCTTCTGATGTCTCGCTCCCGTAGTTCTTGCCGATGTCTCGTAGGTAGCTAATTTGTTGTTATTTTTTTATTTGATTGAGTACTAATTTGTGACGATGTAAATTAATGTTCATACAACATAATGTTCAACAGGCCAACTACCCGAATCTTTTCGAAAATGTTTGAAAGACAATGCTTATTCAGATTGATGTTGACCAAAGAACTTTAGATACCGATCAAGATAAAAGAACTTTCACAAGAAAGCAATTATCGTAGGATACGTATGTCATCGCCAAGATTTATCACTCATAAATGATAATGTAAGTATAACCTATATCACATTATCTATATACAAAAGCTCAAATTCATAACATTAATTTCTATAAACTTCAGGAGGTTGCTTCCAAACTGAATAATGAAATTGAAAATGTGACCATCTTGGATTGCAATAATGAGGTAAATTTCTTTCTATCATTAGATTTACTTTTTAACTTTATATTTCACTATCATTTTGATAGTTTTCTTTTATGATAATGTTATTTTACTTTTTTATTATGTAGGATAAGCCTTTGGAATCTGTGTGTGACAGTTCTTCAACATCCATCACTCCTCAAAAACGTTTGTTAGACTCTACTTCCAATGATGAAGAAATTCAATTGTCTGTTACGAAGGGAATTAAGCAAATTAAACAAGAGAAATTGGATAAATAAGCAACATGAGTTGTTTAGCATCGTATTCACTACTCATCTATATTTATGAAGTAAACTATTTGTTTTTTTTTTTCCCCGTTTAAACTATTGTGGCTAGAAAGAATAGTATTTTTTGCATAATTTTTATTTGAAAATATGGTTTTCAATTTTATATTTCAACGATCATATATTTGTTGGTCGATAGAGCTAGACATGAGGATTCTTAGTTAGTTATTCAAATTATGCTTTTTTGTTTCGCAAAATGGAAAAGTTAGAAGAAATATCACAGCTCCCACAATATTCATTTATTTGTTTGAATGTTCTTTCTCAACATTTATATATATTAAATTTTGAATGTAAGATCTAAAAATCATTGAAGTATGGACATTCATTTGGGGATGACAAATCATTCTACCATGTAAATTACTTTACCCAAAATTAAAAACACATCGTAAATAATGGAAATGCAAATAAAAACAATTTTTTAATAAACAATTAGATATTTTTTTGTTGAAACTAATTACACATGAACAAAGATTCCATACTTCTATAAAAGCAAGTAAATAAATACATTAAAAATACGATAATCAAAACGGAGAAATAGAGAAAATTACTTCAATTGCGAGATACCCAATAACAAATTAAAGAAAAATTTAGAGTACAAACAATTATAGCATATTGGAATGTGAAGAAGATTGCGAAATCAAACCCTAGATATAGATAGATGAAGTAGAAAGAGCGAGGAACAAATCATCATAAAATTAAACCTATATTTACATAATAAATTACCTTTCTTTCTTTTTAGGATAATTGCATACCTTCCCTCCGCAATCAACAAAGCCGACGCCTACAAATTGAAGCAAAGAATCCGGCGAAATCGATGTTCAACAGCCGCCAATTCGTCGGAGGAGCGGCCACCCGCCGTCGCCATGGATTTTTGATTGAAGATAGTCGTAATCTACCTATCCCCATATTCTTCGCATCAAGCATCATCGGAAGATCGGCCAATTCGTCGCCAATTGTCGACCAAGGATCGCCCAATTCGTCGACAAGGAAGGTATTTTAAGTATGTAATTATTTTTATGTATAGTCAAATTAATTTTTCATTTATGGGGTCAATCTTTTATTTAGTGGACCTCAAATTTCTGGAATTGGGAGCGTCCGCTCCCAGCAATGGGAGCG
The DNA here is from genome assembly GCA_022495995.1 of Adenophora triphylla var. japonica. Classification (NCBI taxonomy): domain Eukaryota; kingdom Viridiplantae; phylum Streptophyta; class Magnoliopsida; order Asterales; family Campanulaceae; genus Adenophora; species Adenophora triphylla. The sequence continues at coordinate 12,696 of JAFEMH010004415.1, forward strand.
TCCGCTCCCAATACTCGCAGATAGGATGTTTCCAACTTTTCTCTACCAAAACCACGGTTCCCTTCATCACTTTCTCTAAAAATCCTCAAATTAACTTTGAAATCATCACCCCTATCACTAAATCCATATACCCACTCCCTAAACATCTTCCAAACCCCAATTTCAACACTTATCCTCCATTAATTCCGGCATTGGTGGAGAAATTTTTTGTAATTTATACTTGCATTAGATTATATAATGTATGTCAATACCTTAAATAAGAAAATGTTTTATGAAGTGGTAAAGGTACCCATGATGAAATAATATATAACAATCATTTGTCTGTTGTTTCTAGAAACAAAATGAACAATTCAGTTTGCAAAAAGCAAAAGCAAACGAAAAGTGAAGGGATGGAAAAGCATACGAGAAACTCATTGGAGCCCCAAAGAGAGGCATTGTCTGACATTTCTAATCGTAAGTTTTATATATAGATGTCATTTTACATTTTATCACCTATATATGAAATTGGTAAATAAGTTTAAATGTTTTTTTAAATATAATCTCTATGTGAATTGTTTTTTTATCCGCAGGTGAAAGTCAACTAATGACACATACTGATAGCCATTTAATACGACCAATATTTCCTTCATATAATCTTACAAATGGTAAGAATATTTCATGTCAATTTTCAATTATTTTATATTATAAAATATGTTTTATCATAACTAATCATCATTAATATTTATTAGTTCTATCAGTATCTACCACACCAATAGCTACTAATCCAACAAGCATAGATTTTATAAGTCGTGATATTCCGGTTGGTGAAAGATTTGGGGGTTTACAATCTATTAAAAGAAGATTGGATATTGATCACTCTAATTCTGAGAATCGACATCAAGGAACTGAAAACAATTATCCTTTGGTTGATGAGGATGTGCATCATGTATTAGCCCAAAAACTTGGAAAAAAGAAAGCTTGGTAGGCCAATTAGCCAAAGTGTTGGAGTATTGAAATCCCTCAACAACCGCATGAATCCCGATCCCTATAATTCAAATTCAACATCAACTAAATTTCAAAGAATGTCTCACCTACTCGCATGGATACAGTACATATATCTATTTTAAATAGTTTTTAAGTTGTTCATACTTATTATGTTTTTTAATACTTTATATATAAAATTAGGTATAGCATTACTCATTATCATTACACTTTTTTTTTCAGCTAACACTCCTTGTGGGACTAATCCAACAAGTCTTGAACTAAGAAGACCCGGTAGGCCAATTAAGAGTAAACGAGTGTCAGCCTCTCAAACAGAAATTTGAATTTTGAAGATTTAAATGCAAATATTCAACATCAAGTAAATGAGAGCAATAACATACCTAATCGCTTGGATACAGTACGTGAAATCAAACATAAATCACTTATTTTCACTATTTATATAATTTTTACTTGATGTTTCGATTTATTAATTTATAATTCATATCATAGAAAAACATATATCCGAATTTTGCTATGTATTCAGGAATGGTAGAATCCCAAACCGATTTTGCAACAAACGATGAATATAATTTCCGAACATCACGATGTATTAGGAAAAAAATTAAGGAGATTTCACAACCAAGCACAGTGTATGGTTTCGATTTTTAGTTGATGTTAAGATTTCACATAATAGTATTTTACCTAAATAATAAAACACAATACATTTAATACTTATTTCTTTAGATAAAGGTCATTTACATTTTAGATTATTTTACATATCAAGGTTATTGGGATATTGGAGAACCAAAATATGAATGCGAACATTGCCATGCTTTATTTTGGTACGAAGAGAGGACCCCAAAGAACAAGCAAACGACAAATCCAAAATTCTCATTATGTTGCATGCATGGGCAAGTACAACTTCCACTATTGCAACATCCGCCCGAGTTGTTGCGTGATCTTCTAGATAAAACGCACGAAAAAAGCAAAAATTTTATGGATAACATACGTGCTTACAACATGATGTACGCATTTACATCAATGGGTGGGACAATTGATAAGACCGTAAATCAAGGAAGAGGCCCTTACGCATTTAAGTTGGGAGGTCAGAATGTTCATCTAATCGGATCATTGTTGCCCAATGAAGGAGCTCCGCCACAATTCTCCCAACTCTATATTTATGACACCGAAAACGAAGTTAATAAAGAATAAAAGCCGTCAGTATGTTTCTTCATAATGTACTTTATCATCCGTGCTTTGTCTATATATTTCAAAACGAAGTACTGTTTGTATTCTTAAATTGTTGTTATATTTTCTGGCTATGAATTTTTCATTCCTTTTCCCTTCAACCATAAACTTTATACACATTGTCTATTTATATAGCATGAAGTTAAAGATTTACCTGTTTATTTTTTGTTCTTCTTATATAATGGTAAATTATGCCCTCAATAAATATGACGATGATGCCTTTTTCTCATGAATTTATATTCTATTGTTATTTAATTATTACAACTATTCACAGTTAGTTGACAATACAATTATGAGTATGCCATCGATACAGATTCTTCAAGTAAATTACTATATTTGAACTCTTTTGATATTAAGAATAATACCATTTAAATTTAATATATTCATACTATTTGGCACTTGACTCATAAAAGTAATTAATCATGAAAAGAAAATTTGACATTGTGATGGTTCGCCCATGTAATCTGCAAATGCAGATGTTTCCAAATTCTAACTTCAAACAATTTTTGGTTGAAGATTTTGCTTCATTCTTATATAGTAATGCTAATATTTTTAAAGCATCCATATGTTTTATTTTCGCATAGCCTTTTATATTCGTGATTTATATATATATTTTGTGTTGTTATATTGACTAATTATATATTGCTTGCTTTGAAATTTATTTTACAAGAAACAGAGGAGTTCGAATTTGACTACTCGATTGTATCGGACTTAAGAAAATGATTGATGAAAACAACCCGTATGCTAAGATTTACGTAACAAGCAGAGCGTATTTCTTTGAGAGTTTCGAGTGAGGTAAAGCTTCGACTCGATAGGAAAGCGATCTAAGGATGGAAGAACGTATAATTTGCCAACAACATCTCGAAGTGGCAAATTCTTATCGAGGGTGATATTCAAGATACACCTGATGTGAGAGACATTATAGTTGAAAAGCGGTGTGGTGACTTTAAACAAATACACGAAGTTCAATCCATGTTATCTTCCTCTTCGCACCCGCCGCGTTTGTTTTTGGGGAAGATGGGTTCTATACAGATATTCCTCGAAATATGCCTCCAATGTCAAAGCGACCCAATCTTTCTTTGAAAGAGTTCTTATCATTCCGACTACAGCAGAGGTCTGCAGAAGGACACCAACTTATGAGAAGTGGAAGACTACTCCAGCAGTTTATGGTTGATGCGTATATAATGATGGACACACAGAGGCTTCAGTGGATTCGGCATAATCAACTCCGCTCTTAGGGTCGAAACTTATAGGAAACTTACGTATGCGCTTTCAAGAGGAGATATCGATCCATCGTCGCGGGTCGACGAGTTGTGTTGCCGCCATCATACACCGGTGGCCAGCGGTGGATGACTCGGAATTTCCAAGACGCGTTAGCTATTTGCAGTGGACAGATATCCATCACTCTTTATCACGTTTACCCGCAATCCAAAGTGGCCAGAAATTACAAGATTTGTTCAAGGAGGGGCGAAGACCTAAGATAGGGCCGATATTCTATGTAGGGTTTTCAAGATGAAGCTTGATGAATTGATAAAGGATTTGAAGGAAAAGAAAATTTTTGGTCAGCCTAATGCGCGTAAGTAATTCTTTCAAAATATATATGTGTTGTAGTTGAGCATCGTTTGTTAATATAATTGTTTTATAGTAGGATCGATGCTATATATAATAACTAAACCACATATTTTATTTTTTGTTACAAAAATTTTAATTATTATAATTATTTATTTTATACAGCTTGTTTACACAAAGGGAGTTTCAAAACGAGGTCTTCCCCATGCTCATATTCTTCTTTTTCTCAAAAGTCAAGACCAAGCATTAATCGCCGAGGATGTCGACAAGTTTATAAGTGCCGAGATACCCGATAAAGAAACCGATCCGAAATGTACGAGGCAAAGAAAGAATATATGGTGCATGGTCCTTGTGGTGTTGCTAACCTAAAATCTCCTTGCATGGATAACAAAAGATGCACGAAGCACTTCCCCAAAAGCTTTAATGAAGGCACTTCGTTGACGAGAATGGATATTATGTTTACCTGAGGAGAGACAATGGGGCAAATGTAGAAAAACGGAGTTTTCCTTGATAATAGGTATATTGTGCCTTATAATCCACATCCGTTGTTGAAGTACCGGCTCACATCAACGTGGAATACCGTAATCAAAGCAAATCAATAAAGTACTTATTCAAGTATATCAAAGAAAGGAAGTGACAGAATCAGTGGGTAGGTTTTGAAGTGAATGATGAAATTAAAAGGTATATCGATTGTCGATATGTCTCGCATGTGAAGCCATGTGGAGAATATTTGCATTTGATATCCATTACAGACCCCCGCGGTAGAGCGCTTATCTTTCCATTTAGAGGGAGACCAAACCATTCCATTCAGAGATGGCGATTATCTTACTTGATGTTGTGGGTAAGCCTACCGTTGCCCAATCGCAATTTTTACAAAGGGATGAAGATCAACCGTGATAATCCGTAGGCTCGACAAGACAAGTATCACGAATTTCCAAAGCATTATGTTTGGGATAAGCCAAAGCGAGAATGGCGTCCTAGAAAGAGAGGCACATCAATTGGACGAATTTATCATGTCCCCATCAATTCAGTGATATCTACTATTCGAGGCCGATGTTAAATCACATTGCTGGTGCTACGTGTTACGATGATTTGAGAACCGTAAATAATATAGTGCACGGTGATTACAAAAAGCGTGTTATGCACTAGGATTGTTAGATGATGATAAGGAGTATGTTGATGGAATAAAAGAAGCAAGCCAACGGGGGTCACCGGATTATCTACGAAGACTTTTCGCGATGCTTCTTTTATCTAATAGTATGTCGAGGCCACAAGATGTCCGGAATCAAACTTGGCAAGTTCTCACGTACGATGTCAACTACAAGCATCAAAAGAATTTTAACAATCCCGGTAAATACTTTATTATGTTAAATTATACTTTGAATTATAATCTTGGTCAATCTTTTATTCTCGTTGTATAATTTTTCAATTATACTCCCTCCGTACTAGAAGGAAGCAAACTTTTGTTAAACTTTATCAAACTTTGACTAACGTTTAATGTATCAAGAGCAAATTCATCTTGAAAAACCTCGCAAAGTAAGAATTCTACTTTCTATTTTGTTATTGAGGTATTATATTGTATTTACATTAGTTGTTAACGTTTGATCAATTTTTCTCAAATTTTTACTCATTGGGATGGAGGGAGTATTTAATTAATCATTTTTTAATCATTTTTTGTTTTAATGTTAATCTATTTCATTATACATAGGTTTGACACTCAAGAAGAGCAAGTTAAAAATTGTGCATTGGCCGAGATTGATAAGTTATTGGCAATAATTGCACGGTCTACAATATTTTAAAGATATGCCTCAACCAAGCAATTCGTAATTTCGATGCAGAATATGCTAATATTGGATGAAATGTCTTATGATGTCGATGAGATGAAGGCCGAGCACTCTAGATTACATAAATCTTTGACTCGAAGAACAAAGAATGGTTTATGATAAGATCATGACGGCTATTGATAGAGGTGATGGTGGAGTTTTCTTTTGTACGGGTATGGTGGCACGGTAAGACTTTCATATGGAAGACATTGTGCTCAACATTGCGAAGCAGGAGGGATATAGTTCTTCCCGTGGCTTCTAGCGGATAGCTTCGTTGCTACTTCCGAGGGGTAGGATCGCTCATTCCAGATTTGGCATACCAATACAAGTCGACGAAAGCTCAACGTGTAGCAAGATTAAGCCAGTTCGATTTGTGTGGTCTCCTAAAGAAAACGAAGCCGATAATTTGGGATGAGGCTCCGATGGCCCACAAGCACCGCAGGCGCTGACCGAGCTTGAGGGACATTATGCGTAATCATTATGGTCGTTGCTCCGATAAGCCCTTTCGTGGATTAGTTGTTGTTTTTGAGGTGATTTCGTGCAAATATTGCCTGTTGTGCCTAAAGGAAGCCGACATGATATTGTACATGCCGCTATCAGCTCATCTAAACTTTGGAATTCATGTGAGGTCCTAAAATTGACAAAGAACATGAGATTGCAGTAAATGATCTAATTTAAAACTCTTTACATGTTACATTTCCCTGCGTAAAACTAAATATTTTTTCTCATTCATTGCATAAATGTAGGTAAGTTCCTCTTCTTCTTCGGATGTTCTAGAGATCAAAAATTTTGCCGAATGGATATTACGTGTAGGAGATGGGGATTGCGGTGAAGAAAATGATGGGGAAGTTGACATTAAGTTACCCGATGATATTTTGATAAGAAATACAACCGATCCTATTGCAACCATCGTTGAAAACACGTATCCCGACATATTACACAATATGCGAATTGATGGATTTTTTCAGATAGAGCAATTTTGGCACCAACTAATGAGATAGTAGATACTATCAATGATTATGTGATGTCGATGATACCCTGATGAGGTGTCAGATATGAGTTCCGATAGCATCAGCAAGGAGGACGGAGATATTGCCGGCCACGAGGATGTTTTTTCGTTGAATTTCTTAATACGATTAAATGCTCCTGATTGCCGAACCATTCCATACGTTTGAAGGTTGGGTGTATAGTGATGCTACTCGTAAACATTGATCAAGCTTCGTAATTATGCAACTAACGAGAATGATCGTTACAACTGGGAAAACATATAGTTGAAGCTAGAATGCTTTCAGAAAGAATAAAGGAATGAAGGTGTTTGTGCCCTTAATGATGTCGAGCCCGTCGATATGACAAAATTCCCCGTTAAATTCCAACGTAGGCAGCTCCCATTAAATGTTTGCTTCGCTATGACTATAAATAAGAGTCGTGACGCCACTTTCAAATGTTGGACTTTACCTTCCTCGACCCGTATTCGCCACGGGCAACAGTATGTGGCAATCTCGAGGGTTACAAGCAAAAATGGGCTTAAAGTTTTGATTTGTGCAAAGGATGGTGAAACGAGCGAGTTTACTACTAACGTCGTATACAAAGAAGTTTTTCACAAATTATGAGGTAATCAAAAATTTCGACATTCAACCGTTTCCTTAATTCATTTAGGTACGCTTATAGTATTACAATTTTTGAAAACTAATTTATTTTAGGAATAATGATCTCGTTGTTGTTGTGGTTATTGATTGGAATCCTATTCAAGTTTGAACAATCTTGAATAGGTAACTTATAGATGTCGCCGTATTTAAAACTACTTATTATATTTATAAGCTTGCTTCGTTTTTGATGTTTAATATTGCAGATAAACAAACACATTAAATACTTATGGTTGATTTATACGACATTGCATGTGGTTCCTCGTAATAAACTTTGATATTATATTTACTTAACTTTCCTCTTACGATCTTCATATTTCGATTTCGACTTAAGTTAATGTGATACAGCTTTATTTTCTCATTCAATGCTTCTTTGAGGTGTGATGGAGCACGTAATGTGATACAGTTTATTTTTTCATTTACTGCTTCTTTGAGGTTTAATACAAAAATGTAAGTTACATTCTATCCTAGATTTTTTAATTTAGTATTTTTTTTAATTGTAATTGAACAATCATGCAATGTAATAACCAAATTGAGCACTAAATACGTTATCTTGGAACGGAGGTGGTTCCATAGTGAATATACTATACAAAAAAAAAAAAAAAACCCTCTCGGAAACCGGGAGCACCGGCTCCAAAATAGGGGAGCAATTGCTCCCAAATTTGCTCAACAGCCTTACAGCTGACATGTGGAGCGCACGCTCCAAATTGATGGGAGCTCCGCTCCCAATATTGTCAATTCAATGCAAAATTTCTGGAATTGGGGAGCGTCCGCTCCCAGTAATGGGGAGCGTCCGCTCCCAATACTCAGTAGATAGGTTATTTCCTGGTTTTGGAGTCTAAATTACGAGCCCTAATTCATAACCTTAGCGATTTCCAAATTTTTTTCTACCAAAACCACGGTTCCCTTCATCCCTTTCACTAAAAATCCTCAAATTAACTTTCAAATCATCACCCCTACCACCAAATCCATATACCCACTCCCTAAACTTCTTCCAAACCCCAATTTCAACACTTATCCTCCATTAATTCCGCATTGGTGGAGAAATTCAAGCTTTGAAAGGTTATAATTTTTGGGGTGGAAAGCTTTATTTTTGGAGAGATTTTCGAAGGAAGAGGTAGCTGGGAACGTAGTGACGTCCAAGGGTTGCTTTTCCAGTTCATCCCCTCCAATTCCGGCGGTATTCGACGGGAAATTCCGGTCACAATCCGGCGACTGCTCCGGTATTTTTTTCTTTTCTAAGCTATTTTTGGTTAGTGTAATGGGTAAACGTGGTAGAGATAAAAATGTTCCCAATCCCCCTGTTGTCAAGAACCCCAATTTGATCAAAATAGGTTTGTTTCCGACAAAGCGGAAAAGTTTTTAATGCTCATAATGGGTAATGCATTCAACATAGAACGGGAATTCGATTGGGAAAGTTGTAATTTAAAGGATATTTTTTCTTTTTATAAATGGAAGGTGCTTGCGCCGAACCCGGCACTTGGGGTTTGGGTAGAATTGTTCAGAGTTTTATGCCAATGTGTGTGCTAGAGGTGATACGCCCAATTCTTATGTGCGTGGGTTTGAGGTCCCGTATACCAAAGACGGTGATCAATAGGTATTACAAGATGCCATCTAATTTGTCTGAGGCGAATTGTGCGTATCGAATTTGATAAGGGAGATGAAGACAAAGGAGGGAATATTGGCTCAACTCCCAAGCATTCTCGCTCACACTTGGGGTGAACATTGACCCTACATGGTACAACAAGGGTAACATAATGAAGACGAGGTATCTTAGTGAGGAGTTAGCCATTTTACACCGATTTATTTGTGAGCGGATTATGCCCTCATCACACTATGGGGATGTTAGTTGGAGAAGGGCAGCACTGATGCATGTTGTGGTTTCGAGAAGCAGAATAAACACCGGATTGATTATGAGACATGAGATCATCGATTGGCAAACAACATTGGAAGGTCGAACTTCAACTTTCCTATTCTTATCACGGAGTTGGCAGAGATGGCAGGCTTAATATGCGAGGATATCCGTAATCAAGCCGGGACGAAGATTGATAAGTCCACACTCACCAGCTTCAATCGAGCGAGGTTAGGACCACAAATAGGCCATGGAGTTGATGATGAAGGTGAGAGGGAAATGCACGACATGGATTCTACAGAGAAGATATTACTTGGCGGGGCAAGTAGAAAGTATTGAAGAGAACGTTAGAGGATCGAGGATAGAGTTTGGGCATTTGCAGAATAGAGTGGAGGCAAGAGATTGAGACTAACCAGATGTGGAGAGAAAGATTGGAAGGGAAGATGGACAACGAATTTGGGCAAGCTCACTCATTCAGGAGGAGCAAATGCGGATGATGCGTTTGATGATGGAGAGACTACCGCCTCCGCCCAATCAAATGAGTTTATTGAGGTATTCCCTTCCCCTTCCTTAGTATCTTTTTTTTTTATTTTTTAATATTGAACTATCAACTTGATGTCATAATCCTTTCAAACTTGATCATAATTTTCTTCATCCAAGACCATCAAACATAGTAATTGTTGAACAACTAAATGTTTATTTTTGTGAAGCAATTATGACTACAAATGTAAATTCATCCCGCTCGTAGGTGTAAATAAGGAGGGTCCAAGCTTTAGTTGTGGGTTTTTGCATTTCAATGGCAGTTTCAATGGCGCTTCACCGCAAGGTTACATAATCCTTTTTCTTTTATTATTTTCTTTCTTTTCATTGCAAAATTAAAAATACGTAGTTTGTACTTATGGGGTTACTTCTTACTTCTTGTGATTGACCTTGTGCCTTACTGCTTGCTTGGAGATTAGTAGAATTAAATTATTGAACATACATCATTAAGCAGGAAGGGCCATATTTGATTGGCTATGAGTGAAAATGCCTTTAACGATTGTAGAGTTCAACCCCTTGAATTGGCTTGTAGTGAGGGTCTTCTATCCTCAAGCTAAACACTGCTATCAAGTTGATTTAGAAGGCAAAAGAAGTAAACATGGTTCTTACTTCTTAGTACACCAAAAGTCAAGTAGGTGCTTAGTAAGATACTAATACTACCGTAAGTGAGTCATGACTTGCATAGTTGTATTTGGGTTGTCTAATCTTTGAACCTTTTTGTGAAGTGGAACATTATATTACGTACACATTCACTTGCTATCAAACCCAAAGCCAAGGAAAAGTTCTAGAGAACACCTAAAATCCCAATCCCTATAATTCTATGTTTGCTACCGGGAAGCCGCACCGATTCTCGACATTCACATTTATCTAAAGTTTCAAGGTATCGAGAACAAACTTAAGTCTTTCACATGTTTTGTATGGAGCTCATAAGTCAATTGTTATTTGTTAACATTTTGAGGTAATGAGAACAACTCGAAGAATGTCACACGTTTCTGTGGAATTCATTAGTCAATGTACTACAATATAAATGTGAAATGTTGTCCACCGAAGGTCCTCACTTTATACAGATTTAGTGGGTATATAATTGTATCTATCTTTTATGGGATTTAAAGACTATATAATTATATCTACCTTATATGGTATTTAGAGAGTATACATATGCCACAAAGATTCCATATCAAATCACGTAGCATTGTACTACCCTCTAATGTGAAGGAGGAGGCCGGGCAATGAAATGTTGAAAATAACCTCGCAAGAAACCAAATTTTAGGGTTGAGAGTAAAGACAAGGGGCCAAATGAGAGGACGTTGAAGGATGCATTTCTCTTGAAGAATATTGCTTGATGGAGTTGAATGGTTTATAAATCTTGGGGATATTATGTAGTTGCATTAGTGCCACCTTGCAGTGCGTTGCTTTATCGCTGCCACCAAAGGTCGAAACCCCGCCTATTCGTCTATCCTTCCGCAAAATGAGTTAGGAGTGACCCTTTTATACATATTTTTTTTTTGTAATTCATCTGAAATTGATAGATTTATCGGTTTGTGGTTAATGTTATGTTAGGTTTTATTGATAGAAGTGGTCGATTTTGTTATTGTACTTTAGTTTACCATATGATTTTGATATAGGGTTTGAGAGAATAATTTATTTTTTCTTGAAACCACTTATTTGCATGCATCTGATTCCGTGTAATTCTTTAAATATAATTTAAGTTTGTTTCATTTTTGTTATTGCAATATCGTTTATGAATGATTGTTCCGCAATCTAAATGATTTTAGCCTAATTTTTTTATGTGTGTTTTATGTGTAGGTGCGTACATGATGCAATTGTAGTTTAAACAAACAAAGAAGGAGCAAAGCAGGATAAAGACTTTGGTTTTGTTACGCATTTTGGTTTGGTTAGTCAGAACTATGTTATTATTCAATCAGTACTAAATCAATTGCTTTTGAATTGTATGAATTGAATTTGATGTGGATCAAGAGGTGAAAGTTTTTGGTTTTGTAACTCGTTTACATTATAAAGCTTTGAGCTTTATACATTCGCGTAATGAATTCTTGATTCATAGGAATGGGTCATTGTATATATTGTATCTTCCTTAATCCTTATGCTCAGCTTGCAAGATGTTTTCATGTTGCAGTGTTGCACTCATACAGTGATTGTACGGCTTCATAATATACTGACATGCATTGTTGTTCTTCCTCTATTTATGCCCTTTCTACTTCTTCTTACATCTGATTTATTTTCATTGTTATTCACTCGGAAAACTGACTCGAATCGGGTTTACCATACTCGACTCGGTCTCACCTAACTTTACATGGCATATTCGATTCAAACCCATAAACCCGTCGAGCTTAATTCCAAATACCTGAGTCAAACTCGGCAGGTCTCATAGCAACTCGACTCGATCCGTGGAAACTCGACTAGATATTTTTTCATTGTAGTCTCGACTCGAACTCAACAATAGTTTTAAGATTCTCAATCTCTACAAATGCTTTGCATCAGTTTTTCTAAATTGATTAGCTTTTTTATTCCCGTCGAATTTCGACGGGCTATGAACTAGTATTTCTATAATAATTCCTCCGTATTCTATCTCTTAAAGCGAAAATAAAAATTAATCATACAACAACCAATACTACTCTTCACTCACAACATTTTTTTTCGATTTCTCACTCACAACATTGGAAAGAGGAAAAATCACTAAAAAACTCTGTATTATTTTTTTATTATTTCTAACTCGCAACTTTTGATTTCTAACTATCTTTCTATCTATATAGTATATATGGAAGAGAAATCTCGAACAGTGGCATGAACAGTACCACGTGCCGATTTTACCATTTTGCCTTCACTATTTTGTCTCTTTCCCATTTTGCCCTTAAAAAAAAAAATTAAGTATGTACGACATACTTGTCCTTAATTTTCAAAAATAACTTTTCCCTCCTAAAATTTGAATTTTTGTAAAAAGAGATCCACATTAAAAAAAAAAAAAAATAGTATGTCGTGCGACATATTTGCCCTTAAAAAAAAAAAAACAAAAAGCGTGGCCTTGGACACTGACTTAGGCTAGTATCTATATAAGCTTGAAACCATATCTCTCTCTCTCTCTCTCTCTAATTCACATTCATGTGCTCTCTCTAAAAAACACTTCATCCGTTTCACGTGAATTTAGATTTATTTATTTTTTCATCCGCCCCACGTAAATTGAGACTGTCTAAAATGACAAAGAATCTTCACTATTCTCCCACTCATTCTCTCTCATATTTTACTTTTACACTCGCAACATTAATCAACTTACTATTTTTTCCACTCATTTTATTTCCTATTTAATTTTTCATACTTACAAACACCTCCTTCCACTATATCTCTCTCCTACTTTTTCTTAATTCTTGTGCCATTATTTTTTATCTGAACTCACATAGGACGGAGGAAGTAATGATTAGGACTTTTTGTTAATGATGATAAAAAGTAATTAAACTATCAATATTAAATATATATATATATATATATATATATATATATATATATATATATATATATATATATATATATATATATATATATATATATATATATATATATATATATATATATATATATATATATATATATATATATATATATATATATATATATATATATATATATATATATATATACTCCTTTTATCCTAAAAGGAAAAAAAATCTTAAATTAATTAAAAAAAATTAGAAAAAAAATCTAGTTATTCATTTTATGATGATGTTAGTACTTAAAATAATATATTATTGATAAATTGTTGAGTAATATTTTAAATTTATACTAAAATAATATATTATTGATAAAATGTTAAGAATTTTTTTTAAATTATATAAAAATAATACTACACCCGTCTCAGTTTAAGGTTCTTACTTTTCTTTTTAGTTTGTCTCATATTAAGGTTCTTAGTTGCTTTATTACCTAAAATGAAAAATGAAATCCACTTGTCATTCTCACAACAAAAACTCACTACTGATTTTCTTATCATACTTTACATATCATACTCACAACACTTTTGATGTGCCTATAACAAAATATTATGCCCCATAAATATTTACCCAGCCCAAGCCCAAATATGATCTATCTAGAGTCACTTATGGGCCCCTATTTCATGGGGATCTTGTCAAGAGCTTGGTTTTCGCATATTGGTTCTCGTATATTGGTTCTCGTATATTGGTTCTCGCATGTTGGTTCTCGTATATTGGTTCTCGCATGTTGGTTCTCGTATATTGGTTCTCGCATATTGGTTCTCGTATATTGGTTCTCGCATGTTGGTTCTCGCATGTTGGTTCTCGTATATTGGTTCTCGTATGTTCGTTCTCGCATCTCGTTAAGGTTGTGGTTCTCGCATCTTGTATCTCGTTTCTCGCCTATAGTATCTTGGTTCTCGCATCTCTCATCTCGTTTCTCTCAGCATGTTTATGTCTCCAAGCAAGGTCCATGCCACATATATAGTTTTTTGCCTTGATTTTATCCAGATGAAATCTCCTACTTGATATCCCTCCAACCACGGCATGACACGTGTAAAGTAGCTTGACGACTCTCCACTACTTGGCTATATATACTCCCTCCCTCCATTTACAATGTAAGCTCCCTCTCCCTTCTCTCTCTCTCTCTAGAAATGTCTTATGTTTATATACGAAATGTCATCATGGATTGGATTGATGATTTTCACGCTGGAGGTTTTTTGGGGGAAAGGCCCCCCACCCCTAACGGTGTCTTGTCTTGTAGATCCCACATTATATCGGACCCGAAAGACATCCTTCCGGATCATATAGATTTGCCGCCCCGATAAATCATTTTTCATGGTAGCATCAACTTTATTTTTTGAATTCATGTGCAAAGTTAACTTAGAACATTAAGCTGAGATGGAGGTATTATTACTAATGTAATATTTTTAATTTATACTAAAACATTAGTATAATATGTATGAAAAAATGTCTAATTTTTATCCATCCTACCACAACATTAAATTGAGACGGAGTATTTCTAAAATAAATTTTCTTCATATGTTTTGAAGATATTTTAATTTAAAAATCTTTTCACACATGCTCCGTACAGAAGTGCATGCAAGCATACACGTGAAAGCAATTTCGAATTCTGGATTTCTTTTTCTGATTTTTACCCCTAAATAATTTCAGTCAATAAATTTTAGTGAATTTACAAAACTGCCCTAAAAGTTTCCATTTCTATTAGGCTTGATAGACTGTTCTTGGCGGACTTTTGCTGTTTTAGGAATGTCATGTCTTCTTAATATAATATAATGTCTTCTTAATATAATATAGTATAGTATAAATTTGTATATGAAATGTTTGTTGGTGGGGGCTAACGTATGGACCACAAGAAACACTGGTGTCGGTCTTTAGTACCACTTATGAAGGCTACTGATACTCAACCAACTTAGGCTCAAATTCGCCCTTTTCATAAAAAGAACGGTGTAAGCAAATACTCCCTCCGTCCACTTACATACTTCACACTTTTTATTTTGGGCGTTCAATTACATACTTCACACTTTGTTTCTTTATCTAAAATGAAAAGTTTTTATTATTAAAAAATTAACCCTACCCCACTCATTCTCTCTCCTACATTATTTTAATACTCACAACACCATTATAATTTACTATTCTCTCCACTCATTCTCTCTCATATTTTACTTTTACACTCACAACATTTATATCATTATTTTTTTTCTTAATCCACGCGTGAACAATAACTGTGAACTATGTAAATGAACGGAGGGAGTAGGCTTTTGCAAAATAAACTTGAAGTTGTAGGTAATTAATGCTTTTGCAAAATAAACTTGAAGTTGTAGGTAATTAAGACAGTGAAGGGGTTAAGGTGGGTGTTGGTTTTGAATTCAATGTTAGGAAAAAGCAGGGGAGGATCCACATTGGACCCGCTTCGAGCGGGTGTGACGGCGCCCACTAGATTTTTAAATTTTATTTTGATGACGTCATGGCTTTCGGGGTCTCGTTGTATAGGGATATCTGGCTTGTATATGAAGTTTGTACCTATAACACAACAAATACACGAAACACCGTTAGAGACTAAGCCGATGTTTAATCCAGCTCAGGCCCTCGGGTGTGAGAGTAAGATATATGAGGATTTATAACTGAGAATAAAAGTTGTAATGTGTTAGTGAGTTGTGTGATAGGGTTTAGATAATGTGGCTTACAATGGTTGTTTTTCACTTACCTTGTCCATGGGGACAATGGTTGATATTTATAGTAAGTGAGAGCTGATGATAATGTCATCCTGTAGGATATCTTTGTCTTTTAACCTATGACACGTGTCCACGCTTGGTGGACTCGTACAATAAAGTAATATTTACTATAGAGTGATGTCTTTGATTGGATAAGTACAGAGATGGCAGGCACTAGTTGGTGCGGCGCCATACGAGCATTGAAGGCGCCTGAGCCACCATTTAATGAGATGGGGATAAGCAGGCTCTTGGCATCAGTGTAGGTACAGACCTTTGTCTCACTAGCTTTGACTTTAATCGGGAGTCTATTATAATAACCGGAGTCTCGGTATGAGACCGTTGTCTACATAGTTGATGCGGTTTTGTATATCACGATCATGGCCAGACACGATCAACTCGTTGACGGCTCTTACGATCACGGCGGTCTCGACTCTTTGCGGTCGCGATGCCGCGCGTCTTGGATAGGCCACGTCATACTTGGCTTTTGTACCAGATCGAGCTTTGCGCCCGATCCAAAAAGTTCAGGCTCATCATTGGCCCCTAAATTCGAGCGAGAATTTATTCATGGTATGAGCGAGTAGCTATGTATGCGAGACTCGGTCTGCGGTCAGATAGTCTTTGCTGTCACAAGTGTTGTATTTTTTCACTTATCTTGCTTAGATTCCCTTGCTATGGTGCACGTGAGGGGAGTTTGGTAGAAGTTGGTAGAAGCTTTGGGCTGCTTCCCGTATAAGTTTTAGGTGGACCCCTTGACTGTTGAGGCGGCAACACGTGTTAGGAACGGAGGGGACATTTCCCGAATTTCAAAGGGCGCCATAAATGCCCAACTGCCAATAATTCTAAATTTAAAGCTTTTTCGTCGGTTCATGATTCGAGATAAATGGTATGTGGGCTCATTAATACGGGTCGATCCTTATAGTTTGGCCTATAAATATCAAACCTCTCTCCCTTCTCATTCTTTTATCACCTTCAAGCTTTGAAACTGTAATTAGAGAGATAAAAAACTTTGCTCAACTTTCCTTAAGCGTTCCTTCGTGCTAATCCCTTTCCGTAAGTGGATTCACCCTTTCCTCCTTTCTTCATCTCTTTGTCCCTTCTGTTTTAACGACTTATAATATGTAGCGTCTGTAGAGTTAAAGCAATGACACCACTCATGATACTTTCGCCGGTTCGACAATAAGTCCGGTGGTATCTATAGCAAGGTTGCTACCTCTTGGGGTTAAGTAATCCCTTGAGGATTTTAAATATTTCTCGTCGGTATGGTTTGGGGAAAATTGGGTCCCACCCCGGTTGTGGGAGGCCAAGAAAAGAATGTATCTCGTCCGTCGATATCTTTGGTTTTGGGTGACCATAATCGTTTAAGGAACTTTGTCTTTGGGGGTTTTGAACATGTTTCAACGTGAGCGTGACCCGGATCGAGTTGTTGAACTAGGTGAGGAGAGCTAGCATAGATCCTATCGGCGCAAAGTGATAATCGATTGGGAAAAATTCCTTTGATGGATGAGACCGAGATGTCGTGGCCCCCGATGCCACCGGGTGTGCTGTGGTGGACTGAACCCGCCGTTGGATATAGAACCCTTGATCGCAGTTACACCCACCACCCAACTTGAGGCCCAGCCTAGAATGGTGGTGAATCTGGGGAGTAGTGATGATGAACCCACTGATATGGACGTGGTGGAAGTTGTAAGGGTAGTGGAGTCATCATCGGAATCATCCTTTGGCTTCTTCGGCTCTGATAGCTCGGAGACAGAGTTTGATGATCGTGAAACCCTAGACCGCATGACGGTGAGCACAGCACAGCGGGCAGTTGAGATAGTCAATGCCTTTGCTGAAGGACTGGAGGAGATGGTCGCTGCTCGCGGGAAAAGCCATGTTGGCGCCTCCACTTCTGGTCGAGGCCAGAAGAAGAAGAAGAAAGGAGTGCCCTGCCCGGACTGGGAGATGGATTTGTACACCACTTTTAATGTTGACCTCAATTCCTTCCATGTCCACGAGCTGCAGGAGGTGGATGTTAAGGGAAAATTGTGGCCAGAGACGGTGGCTGATGTTCGCGAGGACAATAAAGCCTGCATTTTCTACGGGGTTCAGTTTGAGAATGGACTCAGACTTCCCCTTGACCCCTTTCATTACCCAATTTTTGGCCTTCAATAGATGTCTCCCTATGTACCTGTGTAGCGATGCGTGAATTTTTAATAACAGAGTCGCCACTTATTATTTATTTAGGAAAACAATAAGAAAAACCTTAAAAAGAGATTTGAGGGTTCGGGGGTTAAGTTATCGAATGGGTAGGTCGAGGAGCATCCATTCGACCCAATCCAGAGATCGGTCTTGCCAATTGAGTATTATCAATCTTTTTAATTAAATAAAGAACAAGAAAGCCCTAATCAATTTCTTGATTAGGAATGTCGGATTGTACGCTTCGAGATCGCCTTCATCGATTGAAGGGACTCTAGGCTAATCCTTTTGATGGGATTACACCACTCTAAGAGCCAATAGAGAGAGATTAAGAAGAAAAGAGTAAAAGTATAGGAGTTTACCTAGTTTAGGGAGGATTTGATTTAGAACGTGGTTCTAAGATGTTTTCTCGATCGAGAAGTGATTTGGGCAGAGTTTCGACTCAATATGAGAGTCAAATCTTGATGCGGACAGATCTTCGCCTCAATCCTTGATTCGGGTTTGGATGTTTGTTGATCAACAGGGTTGATAAACAAACTTTAAGTGATTTTAGGGAGGTTTTGTGAGTGATTTGAAGGAATCTTTTGTGGAGAGAAACCAACAAATTGTGTGTGTTGTGTGGAATTCCGGACCTCTGAAATAGTGGAAGTCACCAAGTATTTATAGGGGTTTAAGAGGTAGAGGTGGAGAGGTAAAACACTCCTAGGAAGCTTCCAGAACTCAATTCTGATTGGAGAACCGGATTAGATGAGGTTTATCAAGAAAAGAGTTTGGGACGGAGAAGAATTGTGATTCTGCACATCCTGTCGAAGGGATATCTCGCGCGAGATATGATATCTCGTGCGAGATATCTAGTCTGATGACTATTTTGTCCTCTTCAGTTTATTCCGTTAGTCAGTTAGGTCCAAAACTAACGAGGTTAGTTAGAAACTTAACGAAACATGACGAAACTGATATGCTTTCATCAAAACACAAAAGAGAGACGAAGAGTAGTGTAATCATGAATTATTGGTTCAGAATGGGGTGTCTACAGAGCCCCTCGGCGACAGGTCTTATGAAAAAAGAAGTGTCGTCGATAGAAAAGACATCATTCTGAACATTGGGATGGTCGTGCCGAACGGCTGCCTACGTATCTCTAAGAGAGAATCAGACCAAACATAGTTCGACTCCAAAACACTAAAAAGGCTATTTTAGGTATTTTGAAAAGCATTTTTGAAAATTGAAGAGGGATTTTTTTTTTGAAAAGGTAAAATCATACTGAGGAATCAAGGACTTGACCCAATTCTGAAGATACCCATTTGTTGATGAAGTTGTTGAAGTGTGCCGCCCGAGGTTACTGACGTAGCTGTTGTTGCCGAGGTCACGGACTTTGTTGTCGTTGCCGAGGTCACGGACTTTGAAGTTTGCTGCCATCACAGACTTTGAAGTTGTTGCCGAGGTCACGGACTTGAAGTTCTTTGCCATGAGACTTTGATGTTGTCGCCGAGGTCACGGACTTGAAGTTCTTTGCCGTCACGAGACTTTGAAGTTGTTGCCGAGGTCACGGACTTGAGGTTCTTTGTCATCACGGACTTTGTTGATGTCGCCGAGGTCACGGACTTGAAGTTCTTTGCCGTCACAGACTTTGCTGGTGTCGCCGAGGTCACGGACTTGAAGTTTGCTGCCATCACAGACTTTGATGATGTTGCCGAGGTCACGGTCTTGAAGTTGTCGGTTGAGATGAAGGTTCTGTCGGCCCCTGTAATGCAAGGATATATGCATGCTGATCTTGGATAGACCCGACTGATTCTTACCTTTACGTACTGTCGGCACATAAAGATTCCAAGTAGAGATTTTTTCAAATTTTAGTTGTTTGACTGGACTTACGTGGTGGTGCTCACGTCTGTTCGTGTAAATGGCCGGTCGGACATTTTGGTGGTAAGTTTATGTATGAGTGTATGGTATACGGACATGTAGGGACATGTGTATGGATTTGTATTTGAGATGGGTGAACTGCTTGAGTGAACTTGTGTTTGACAAGTTAGGATCAAATCAGGTTTTGCAGAATCTGTTGCTAGTCAGCGAGGCTGTATTGTTGTAGAATTTTATTCGATGAGTATCCTTGTGTGAACACATCTAGGTCTGTTGAGAATTTTCATTCTTACTTCTCCTTTGAGTCGTGTCTCTAGGAGGCAAACGACTACAAATCTGTCGACTGTCGTAATGGCTTTATGTCCAAGGCCCTTTGGTGTCTCAAGCCCCAAGTTGTTTGCAAGTGGTAGATGACTTTGTGAACAGGCTTGTGAAGCTGCTCTCTTTGATTTGAAGGTGATCGAAGAAGACTCTCCTTGTTGATTTGATTTGAAGAAGATCGAATGACACTCGATGAAGAAGGCTGAAGAATACTCTCCCTTTGACCTTTGATTTTTTTTTCTTAGTGCGCACCCTGGTTTTTGCCTAGACCGCCCTTTCGGGTTTTCAATCTAGCGGGCATCTCTTTTGCGTCCTTTTTTTTCATTTTTTTCTTTGATAGTATGTAACTCGAAGAGAACTCAGAGAGAGAAAATCTTATTGAGGAGAGAGAAATGAGATCTCAAGTTTAGTTGAGGAGAGACGGACTCTATTCTTTGGAAGGTGATCCAAACATTGACTTTTTGGAGAAGTGTATTCTCTAATGATGAGAGTGAGAAGCAGAGAGGAAAGCCCCTAATGCAGATTTGATTATTTTGAAGAGTCGAAGTAGAGATTGACTGGGGGAGGAAAGGTGAGAAAACCCCAGTTTTGATGCTTGAATTTCAAGAGTGTGTATGAGAGCGGCTAAGAGGAAGCCCCTAGACTCAATAAGGAACGCTACATGGCTCAAAGGTCTAGAAAATTTGTTCTACTTTTAATGGACCTTGCTTCATCTAGAAGTTTCTAAACAAGATTGAGGAGAAAGCCAATCATTAGTATGACTTAAGGGTAAACATTTTTCTTGATACTGAAAGTCTTCTTCACTTGATGTAGGAGGATTTTGAGGAATCCTCTTTTCTTTTGTTGGTATCACTTGACTCCTCTTCTTTGTGAGAGAGTCCTTCTTGCCTTTGTTGAAATTCCATCCTTGCTGTGGGGCGATGAAGGCTTGAGAGGCTTTTTTTTTTTTTTTTTTTTTCGATGCTCTATTTTTGCCAATGACGAATTGAGGAGTTTCGTCCTAGCGAGCTTTTTTTTTTTTTTTTTGTACTCTCAAAGCCTTGAGTTGAGTAGCCCCACTTTTCTTTGGATGAATGTTGACAGCAGCACCTTTGGCTTTCTTCGCTTGTTGGTCTCTAACTTTCAGTAGGGGTAATGTTTAGCCCTTAAGCCTTCTAATGATAACTTGCTTCTTAAAGTCACTTAGAAGTTTCTATTTTTGCGATGATTTAGGGAATGGAAGGTCCATTATTTTGCACGAGTTGAATGATATCCATGAGGTAGAACAACCTTAGGGAAAGTGTTTAGGAAAAGAAAATTACTTTTATTAATTGAGAAATTTAAGAACAGACTCGATAGTTTAGATGACACAAACTAGAGGAGGTGAGAAGTACTAGAAAGACAGAACGACTCTTCGAGTTCATACTTGGAAATTTAAATCCTAATCTACTTCTATCAAAGGAGAAAGGGAGAGGGTAGTTGTAGCCCCAAAGTGGTAAGTGTGGGTTTCTTCTTGGAGCTTCATCTTCTTCATGGAGTACGAGGAAGAGGATTGGTGATGACGTTGGGACGTTCTAGATCTCCATTGTCAAAGAGGTCTTGGATGATGTCCTTCAAGTGGTGGCAGGAGTTGGTGTCATGGCCGGTGAAGTTGTGGTACTTGCAGAATAAGTGATGAGCATGATTCGGACCCATATCCTTCGGAGGACCACCTTCCCTTGGTTTGATTTTTTCATTCTGGACAAGCACATCGAAGAGTTCTTCTTGAGTGATTCCTTCAATTTTGTCGTAGTGCCTCATTTTCTTTTCGGGAGGAGGGACAGCAGAATACTTTCCAGTGTTGGGGCGGCTGAGTGCAATAGCGTTGACTGAAGCATCCTTACTTGTGGTGGGCTTATTGTAGCGGAAAGTACTTTCCTTCTTTTTGCTTTTTAGGAAGTCGTCAACCCTAATTCCGGACTCGAGGAGTTCATTGAAACTAGGAAAGTAGTTACCGGCGAGCTTCTCTTGAAATTCATCACGAAGGCATTGAAGGAAGATGTGGATTTGCTCTTTGAGAGTAGGCCTTTTGACAATTTCAGTAAGTTTGAGTCTCCATCTTCTAGCAAATTCAGCAAAGGACTCATTTGCATGTTGCTTGGTTTGTTCAAGATCCCTCCTAGTAGGGCGGTAAGTGGAGTTGTCTTCAAACTGCCTTTGGAAGACCAAACATGCGGATGACCAATCAAGCCTTGTAGTCGTAGGAAGAGACATGTACCAATCCCTTGCAGCACCTTCTAAAGTTTGAGGAAAGCATTGGGCCAAGATTGTGTTGTCAACGCCCATTGGAAGCATGGCCCAAGTGTAGGTCTCAACATGAGCTCGAGGACAAGTAGTACCGTTGAACTTGGCAATGTCGGGTGTCTTGTACTTGCGAGGAAACTTGGCGATGGATTGGTGAAGAGCATCGGGATCAAATGGAACGAATGACCCCTTGGAAGTGTCAAGAGTCGCAAGCTTCTTCTCGAGGTAGTTCTTAGTAACATGGTCACCAAGTTTAGTAGTTTCACCACCTGCCTTCTTTCTTGGTTTTAGTGCCACTTGGAGGTATGTCCTTCGTCATCGGAGGATGATGAGGAAGAGGATGAATCGGATTCTTCCTTTTTCTTGCTTGACTTCTTGGTTTTCTTATTCACTTTGGTGTAGGATTCCTCTTCATCGGAGGAGGATTCCACTTTCTGCTTTTGCTTTCTTCCTTTCTTGACTTTCAAATCGTTGAGTTCTTTCATGAGGGCGGCCATTTGGGCATTTTGCTCATCAATTTGCTTACTTTGTTCATCCAACCTAGTCATGGCTTCGATGAGTTGGACCTTAGCATCGTTGAAATCGGCCTCGGTGGTAGAAGGAGAAGCAGACATCGTGTCGAGCTTTGGCGAAGAACCTAGACGTGTAGCAACCGTGTTAAACCATGATCGAGTCCCAACAAGTCGGCTGAATAGGGTGAATGAAGGCTTGAAGGTTTGAAGGTTTTGGTCAAAACACGAAAAGACCGAACACTTATCTCGTACGAGACAAGTTGTCTCGTACGAGACAAGTTGTCTCGCGCGAGACTTCGCCACGGAAAGCCACAATTTTTCTGATTTTAATCCTAATTTTGGTCGGACGGAAAATCCGTTTTGGGGGTTTCTAAAGTTCAAGAACCAAACCTAGGGACCTAGGGGTCGGAGTAATCCAAAGTAACATCAAGCTTTGTGCAATAATTTTGATGAGAAAATTTTCTCTTTTTAGGGGCAAATCCGAAGGGACAATCATAGGGACGTTTCCAAAGGGACAATTTCGAAGCGACATATTTATTGATTTCTTTTCTATGGTTTATTGCACAAAACAAGATCTTGACAAGGGATTACAAAGACTCCAAGATCAAACCGACCGGTCACGGAGTGTCTTAAAAAGTCAATCTACATGATATGTGGCGATGCAGGGCTGGAAGGCTAGGCTCCCCGCGATATGACAATCTAGGTGGATTGAATACGCGGAGTGGGATGATCCAACTTCGGAGAGACCGGCGACTAGGTGGTTACCGTCATCCGTCCTTAGTGTGGGTCCCGGGTTAATCGGGGTATGTAGTGCAATGACAATTATAATATGAGTGCGCGTGTGTGATAGTCAATCTAGGTGATAGAGCAAAATAGAGAGTTTTTTTTTTTTTGAAAACAAAAGAAAACAGATAATGGTCGCACCAAGTGGTTGCCTACGTTTCTCCCAAATTAGGAAGACTCAGGCCGTCGTAGTTCTACTTAAAGAGATAGAAAGCGAGAGATAAATTAATTTAAATTACAACTCCCGAATCCTCCATGGACCAGACTTTAAATTAAAAAACCAATCACACGCAGGTATATAGTTCGAGTAATTAAAATTATTCTACCCTGCAAAGTTAGCACAAGCAAAATAATAATACTAATTTATTTTGAAATTTCTGGATTTTATTTTGAAAATTTCGAAACTGTTTTGGCTTTTTTATTTTTATTTTTATTTTTATTTTTTTTTTAGATGCAACAAACTTTATAAAGAAAAGTCAACTGCATGCCAAAGTCCTTTTCCTGTTTGGGTGATGTTTGGGTGACGTGGACCTAACCAATTTTTTTTTTTTAAATAGGTCAATCCTAGGAAAGGACAGTTGACCAAACCAAACCAAACCTTTTCTTTTTCTTTCTGAAATGACCCACGCCGCCGCCAAACAAATGGAGGAATCTTTTAGCTTTTTCTGCCGTGTACTAATCTCGCACGAGATTAGTATATCTCGCGCGGGATAAATATTTGAACAGTTTTTTTTTTTAAATAGTGCCGAAAAATTTCAAAAAAATCCAGAAAAATCAGATTTTTACAGAAAAATAAAAAGATTGATAATACTCAAACGCAAGTCTAACCCTCTTAATTAATTGTCCCCAGCAGAATCGCCAAACTGTAGCGATGCGTGAATTTTTAATAACAGAGTCGCCACTTATTATTTATTTAGGAAAACAATAAGAAAAACCTTAAAAAGAGATTTGAGGGTTCGGGGGTTAAGTTATCGAATGGGTAGGTCGAGGAGCATCCATTCGACCCAATCCAGAGATCGGTCTTGCCAATTGAGTATTATCAATCTTTTTAATTAAATAAAGAACAAGAAAGCCCTAATCAATTTCTTGATTAGGAATGTCGGATTGTACGCTTCGAGATCGCCTTCATCTATTGAAGGGACTCTAGGCTAATCCTTTTGATGGGATTACACCACTCTAAGAGCCAATAGAGAGAGATTAAGAAGAAAAGAGTAAAAGTATAGGAGTTTACCTAGTTTAGGGTGGATTTGATTTAGAACGTGGTTCTAAGATGTTTTCTCGATCGAGAAGTGATTTGGGCAGAGTTTCGACTCAATATGAGAGTCAAATCTTGATGCGGACAGAGCTTCGCCTCAATCCTTGATTCGGGTTTGGATGTTTGTTGATCAACGGGGTTGATAAACAAACTTTAGGTGATTTTAGGGAGGTTTTATGGAAGTGATTTGAAGGAATTTTTTCGTGGAGAGAAACCAACAAATTGTGTGTGTTGTGTGGAATTCTGACCTCTGAAATAGTGGAAGTCACCAAGTATTTATAGGGGTTTAAGAGGTAGAGGTGGAGAGGTAAAACACTCCTAGGAAGCTTCCAGAACTCAATTCTGATTGGAGAACCGGATTAGATGAGGTTTATCAAGAAAAGAGTTTGGGAAGGAGAAGAATTGTGATTCTGCACATCCTGTCGAGGGGATATCTCGCGCGAGATATGATATCTCGTGCGAGATATCTAGTCTGATGACTATTTTGTCCTCTTCAGTTTATTCCGTTAGTCAGTTAGGTCCGAAACTAACGAGGTTAGTTAGAAACTTAACGAAACATGACGAAACTGATATGCTTTCATCAAAACACAAAAGAGAGACGAAGAGTAGTGTAATCATGAATTATTGGTTCAGAATGGGGTGTCTACAACCTGACCCCAAACACTGTTCGAGCCCTTGTCTCTTTCATTGCGGTGTGTAGGGTTTTTTGGCTATGAACATTCCTTATCTGGGCTTTACGCCTTTTATTCCAACCAGATAACCAACGGAAACCTCGATCTGAAAACCAAGAATAAATCTGCCCGCATTTTTTCTCCTCCCTCAAACAAATTTGACCAATGGAATTAGAAGAATATTCTAGTCATTGAGAGTAGATTTGGGTGGAACTTTCCAATACCGGAGGGTGCCATCTCAATAAGGGTTTCTGCCAGTTCTTACCCCAGTCCATCTGAATCTAAGGACCTTCAAGTCGCCATAGGTAGATATTTGGTCGGGTTCGTGGCCCAGGGAGTTCAGCTCGTATTTGAAGTGAGTGCGATCATAGAGAGCGAACCATTGTTGATCTTCGCAGGGGTGGCACCTCATAGAGATGGTAGCTATTATGCCCCTAGGTTTGCTATCGATCCCCTACTCCGTGATCCTGACTGGAGGGTTCACGATTTTTTTTAATTTGAGTCCAAGTGTGGGACGTGCATGATGGGCGTGGTCTGCGAGCCTCCAGCTTGGATTGGTCTCTATTTTTGTCCTTGTTTGAACTGCTTTATTTTTGCTTTTGATTTTTACGAACTGCGGTCTGATCATTTACTTCTTTTTTCTTGAAAGCAGATCCATCCATGGCCCCCAAACTATCATAGGCAGAACTTAAGGCGGACAGAACGCGTCAGCTGGCCATGGACACCAAGGCAAGGCAAGATGATTTGAAGAAGACTCCTTCCCACGGGGTTACTCTGCCCGTGGTGGATAAAAATAATGGAGGTCTGCTATTCGGAGTACGCGGGGTGCCTACCACCAAAGAGTTGCCACCTAGACCGCAGTCTAGCCGTGCCCGTAGCCCGCTTCCTGACTGCAATGCTTCTACTACTCCATTTGATCGGTACAGGAAGCGTTCCGGCTCGAAAACTGAAGGCGCTAGAAATGACAAACAATAAAGGGTCCAAGCGGCTCAAGTGGTTACCATTCCTGCCCTTTGCCTCACCGGCCGAGTGGGGTCAATCTGCTGACGCTTCTTATCCTATTCTGCCGGTTGATACCCGCGAAGCTGCGTGGGGCTTTAGCAACAAAATAGGGGAGGTGCCCCCAATACAAGGTGTGGACCTAGACTCTCGTAGAGGGTTTAATTTGGTGGTAGGGATTGGACTTCTGAACATGCTCTATTCTCCGACTTCACTAATCGTAGGATCCAAACTCAACGCCTCTGCCTTGGCGGGAAACATTGGCTTAATGGCCATGTAGGTAATTCTTTATTCCTTCTTTT
Source organism: Adenophora triphylla var. japonica (assembly GCA_022495995.1). Lineage (NCBI taxonomy): Eukaryota > Viridiplantae > Streptophyta > Magnoliopsida > Asterales > Campanulaceae > Adenophora > Adenophora triphylla. The sequence continues at coordinate 39,673 of JAFEMH010004415.1, forward strand.
CCTCTTATGTTTCTATTCCTTTATGATCGCTGCTCGATGATTAAGTTTATCCTTCTCTACAGATGGCCAATGATGCCATGAGACTCCGGGAAATCTTTGACGAGTAGGCCGCCTCACTTACTGATAAGAACAAAGCTTTGGGGAAGGCGCTGGAGGAGAAGGGGAAGGTGATCGAGGAGAACACGGCTCTGGCCTTATCCCTTAGAGAGAAAGAGAGCGACCTCAAACATTTCCGAGAAGCATGATGAGACGCTTAAAGCTCTAGATCGGGCCAAGGGCATAAGGGATGAATACCGCGGGCACAAGGAGGTGCTGGAAAAAGGGTTGAGGAGTATGCAGCCAGGTTGGAGGCCTCCAAAAAACAAGTTTTGGAACTAGAGGCTCAAGTGGACAAGATTTCTGAAAATTTGCTTCCTCTGAAGCAGTTCCAACTAGAGAAGGATGCCCAGCTTGCCGCTGCTCGTAAGAAGGCTATTGAAGAGTACAAAAACTCCCAAGAGTACAAGGATGAAATTTTGATGGTGGAGTGCTCTTCATAGTTTGATGCTGCTAGCAAAACGCAACTAAGGAACTTTGCTGCTACGGGCAAATTTTCTGTGGAATAATTGGCTCTTTGATCGCCACTGATCTGGAATGCCTGCCTGGGCATGCACTGGTCCCTCTGGCTAGACAAGATATTGTTAATTTGGATGCAGCATCAACATCAACCTTGCCCACTGTTGCCGCGGTCACCGCCCCAAGCTTAGTGGATGATCTTGATATGCTTAGGTGTGGTGAGGAAAAGCTATCTTTAGAAGCCGCTGCTACTCGCCTATTTCCCGATGGGCCTACGGTTAGTGAGTTATTTTTATCGTGGTCAGCACCAGCTCCAGCTCAAGACAACCCTCCAACTGATACTCTCCCTTATCCTACTCCAAATCCTATCCCATAAGCTCCAGCAACTCAAGAGCCTGCTCCAACTGCTTAGAGATAGGATTATGTAATAGATATAGGTTTCTTTAATTTCTATATTTATTAAATGAAAAAATATCTTTGATCCATTCTACTCTTGTCTTTAGCTTTTGAGTTTTTGCATTATTCGAATACTTTCCTTACATAAACTTGATAAATATGTATTATTTGCTTTTCCTCTTTAGGCTTGTATGACTTGTAAATGATCATTTACTCAATGTTTGGCCGTGGGCAATGTAATGCCTTTATTAGTTTGTAAGTTGTGTTATGAGTTAGTAACTCATTTAAAAAACTCTTTAAGTTTTAACCACGTGAGTTAACCTTTTTCACTATGATCACAGTTATTTGTGGCTTATTATTTACTGAGATTTTTTTTTGTGTGCTCCAACTGCATATCACTCTCGTCCATTCACCTTATTGTTTTACGCGGTCTGTACTTTTAAGTCTGTGGCGTATTTGTAATGAGCCAAGGTAATCTGCTTTCATATGGGCATGCAGAATATGGCCGTGAGGCTAGTCCGCGCATCAGCAGGCGTGGCCGGTGCTGGCTTTCGTATCCGCATTTGGCGGTTGCGCGTTTTTGGACTCTTTGGAGTCTAGTGGCACTGACAAGGGCTCAATTTTGGCCTTTTTACATACGAGCGTGCGGTCAACAACCAATGAGGCCTCCGCACATTAGCAGGTTTTGGGCCGTGCTAGCTTCCATATCCATATTTTGATGGTTCACACGTTTGTACTTTATGAGTATTGTGGCGATCGGGTATGGGCTTAATTTTGGCCTTTGTACATACGGACGTGCAGTCTGCGACCAATGAGATCATCGCGCATTAGTAGGTTTGTGACTGTTTGCTGGCATCCTTGCGGGCATGCGGTCTGCGATCAATGAGATCACCGCGTATCAGTAGGCCTGTGACCGGTGCTAGCATCCACTTTTTTTTCGGGCATTCACTTTGTTGCTTCAGTAGTGAGGACCTTATTTTCATGCTCGTTTTGAGTTACAACAGTATGCCTAAATTCATTGCTTTCTAATACATTTTTACCTCTATCACCATTTTTACAATAAAATGATCAAAAATAATACTTTCTAAGGTGATCGTTGTTTCAAGTGTTTTTGAGATCTTTTCCTTACTCTGTCCACAGCTTATAGTTTTCCTCTTTGATGATTTGGGTAACTTGATACGGACCTTCCAATTTTGGGGAGAGTTTGTGAAAATCGGGTCGGGTCCCTTGTACCTCTATATTTCTTAATACCCAATCTCCAACTGAAAAAACCCCATTTTGTCGACTCTCTTGTCATGGTGTTTTTTGGCTTTCTGCTTGTAGTTAATCATTTTTTTCTCTTGTCCGCATCCTTTTTTCTTCGAGGTCTTTTGGATCGCACTTTCTGTTCCCCTCATTTCGTGTTTCATCGAAGTAAGTGACTCTGTAGTAGGGGAGGGCTACTTCTACCCGAGCTACGACCTCTGACCAATAGGTGAGCGAGAAGGGTGTTTCTCCTGTTGAGCTTCTTATGGTAGTGCAGACTACACATAATACGGTCTGGAGTTCGTCTAGCCAGCGTCCTTCTCGTCCTTCTAAATTTTTCTTTAAGGCGGAGAGAACTAACTTGTTCGCGGCCTCAACCTGACCATTTCCTTGAGGATAGGCTACTGCGGACTGGTGGTGTTGGATTTTCATTATTTCGCATTCAGCCGTAAACTTTACAGCGAACTGAGTGCTATTGTATGAGACTATTACTCTTGGTATTCCAAATCGACACCAGATGTGATCGTGGACGGAATTGATGATATTTTCCTCGGAGATAGTGGCCAAGGCATTAGCCTCTGTCCATTTTGTGAAATAATCAACGGCCACTACTACGTACTTGATGCTTCCCCTAGCGGTTGGGAACGGTCCTATTAAATTAATACCCCATGTATCAAACGACCACGATGGTATAACCAAAGTTTGCTTTGTTGATGGGAGTCTAGGGATGTCCGCAAATCGCTGACATTTGTCACATTTTCTTACGTATTCCTTTGCGTCCCTACTCATGGTTGGCCAATAGAATCCTTGGAATATAATCTTGTCCGAGAGGGTGCGGGCTCCGGGATGACCGCCACAAACTCCTTCATGGACTTCATAGAGTAAACTGGTGACCATGTGAGTTTTCACACATCTGAGCAAAGGTTTGGTGAATGACCGCCGATACAGCACTTTGTCTATGATCGTGTACTTTCCGGCCACTTTTTTTATGAGTCTAGCCTTTGTTTGATCCTCGATGAGGGTCTCTCTATTTGAGAATGGTTTTTGCTAGACCGCAGTACTTGGCTAGGACTGGGTTATTTGTGTCATATTCCCCCTTTATCTAATTTACTATAAGCTGAGAGTCGCTATTTATTTCAATATTTTGGGACCCCCATGTCTCTGGCTAATTTCATGCCCGCTATGATTGCTTCGTATTCGGCCTGATTATTTGATGCTTCAAACTTAAATCTCAAGGCTCTTTCAAATTTCTCCCCGCAGGGTGCGATCAGGAGTATGCCCGTGCCACTTAATAGCTTGCTCGCAGATCCATCAATGAATAAAATCCACGTTTCTGGTGGTCGCTCTTTGGGTGGATCTACTTCTGACTTTGATCTTTCTTGGGTTTCTTGGGGTTCTACCCTCTTTCCTTTTCCCAAATCGTTGTCCGCAATTTTGAATTATGTTTATGCCACAAAATCTGATAAGGCCTGAGCTTTGATGGTCGTTTTGGGGGAGTAGGTGATCTGGAACTCAGTGAGTTCTATAGACCATGCTAACATCCTTCCTCCTGAAGACTCTGGTTCACGCAAAACCTTTTTTAACGGCGCTTATTTGAATACGGTTATAGGGTGTGCCAAAAAATATGCTCGTAATTTTCGAGTAGCTACAAGCAAGGTATAAGTTAACTTCTCTATATTAAGATAGCGACTTTCTACGGCGGACAACGAATTTGATACATAGTACACTCGTTTTGGGGAGTTATTTTCCTCCTTTACAAGAACAACGGCTACTGCCAGGTCAGTGACCACTAAAAACAGAAAAAGCTCTTCCCCGGGCACCGGGCTGTTGAGGAGAGGGGGTTGCCCGAGGTATTTCTTGAATTCTTCAAAAGCAAGATCGCATTCCTCATTTCATGCGAACTCGTTGGCCTTCTTCCCCCCTTTAAGAGTTTTTAAGAATGGGAGGCATTTCTCTGCATATCGCGATATGAAGGGGCCGAGTGCGGTGATGCACCCATTTAGTTTTTGCACATCTTTTATGCACGCAGAAGGTTTCATGTCTAATAGCGCTTGAATTTTTTCAGGGTTTGCCTCTATTCCGCGTTGATTGACCATTAACCCTAGAAACTTGCCCGCTTTTACCCCAAATGCACATTTGAGGGGATTAAGCTTCATGTCATTGCACAAGCAAGTTGGAAAAAGTTTATGCCACGTCGAGATCGTGGGAATTCTCCTTTGTTTTTTGACCATGTCATCTATGTAGGCCTCAATATTTTGGCCTAGTTGGTCTTTAAAAACGATGTTGACCATTATTTGGTAGGTGGCTCCTGCGTTTTTTAGCACCAAAGGCATCATTGTGTAGTAGTATGTTTTGCCCGCAGCGATGAAAGCTACGGAGGCAAAATCTTCAGGAGCCATTTTGATCTGGTGGTAACCAGAGTATGCATCTATGAAGCTCAAAATTATGTGCCCGACTAAAAAGTCTAACAGGCGGTCAATTCGAGAAAGGGGGAAACAATCCTTGGGCAAGCTTTGTTGAGATGTGTGAAGTTAACACAAATCCTCCATTTTCCATTGGATTTTTTCACCATAACAATATTGGTCAGCCACATAGGATATGATATTTCTTCAATTATCACTGCCTTAAGTAGCTTTTGTACCTCTTCCTTGATCGCTATCTCCTTCTCCGGAAAAAAGTATCTTGATCTTTGATGGATGCATTTGAAGGTGGAGTTATCATTGAGTTTATGGACAATCATCCTCGATGATACCTTGCATGTCCTCCACTTTTCATGCGAACACATCACTATTTTTTCTGAGGAATTCGATCAAGATTTTTCTTTCCTCGGGGTGAATTTCCATGCCGACCTTAACTTTTTGCTCGGGATAGTGGATACTAATTACCACCTCCTCGAGCTCGTCGTTAGGCCGCAGATTGCTGATTTCGCGATTGTGGAGGGAGTCAATAATGATCATTGGTGGGGTGGAGCTTCCTCCAGGGAGAGCGGGCATGGAATAAATGATTTCTCGATCTATGTCTCCCAAGATTTCCCTATCAACATAGCCTCCAGCAACCGGATCCATTCTTTTCGCCTTTCTGCTCTTTTTTAGCTCTATCTTGGTGGAGTGGTAGGAGAGCATACCTACGAACTCGGGCAGCGGGCATTTGTCTTTGCCTTTGATCCGCTTTGCTTCCTCCTCTAATTGCGAGCATGAGGCTTGATTTTTCTTCTTCCTCTTCTCCTCCAATGTCCGGAGAAACCTATCAGGCTGGTTTTTGATGACCGCGATTCCACCCGGAGTATTGAATTTTATCATTTGATGGGGAACATATGCTATGATTCCCAATACAGCCTGGGCAGTGATTCCGAGTATGACGTTGTACTGGGATTGCAGATCTATAACCATGAAGGTGACTTTGGCAGTTTTTTGTTGGGGTTTTTCCCCTACGATCACCTCAAAGTCTATCGTTCCTCTCACACAGACAGTATGGTTAGTGAATATCTTAAGAAGACCGGTGTAGGGAGTAAGGTGGGCTTCGGACATTTTCATTTCTGCCAATTTACGGTAATAGAGAATGTCTCTGGCCGCGCCTGTGTCAATGAGGACCCTGCTGACGTTTGCCCGCAAAATCCTCATTCTGACAGTTAGAGGCTGGGTGGAATGGAAGAGAGTGGAGGCCATGTCGCTTCGCTTGAATCCTATCTCTTTCTCTTCTTCTGGAACCAAGGGAGGAATCAAGAAGAACTTCTCTAACGTCTTAATATGATGGGAGAGTTTCTTGTTGGAGGGAGTCTCTATTCAAATAAAATTAATGTCATATGTCCCTTGCTCGTACTCATCATTATTTTCTCTCTCTTTTATTTCTGGGCCACGTTGGGGTCGCGCCCTAGTGGTGTTAGCATTGTTGTTGCTATTATCACCCTTTACCCATTTGGCAAGCTCGCCATTATTGATTCTCTGCTTAATAATCATTTTCAGCTGAAAGCAATCCTCAGTGTTGTGACCGTGATCATTGTGGTAGTCACAAAACTTATCCCTGCTCCTCTCACTTGGCCTTCGGCCCATTGGGGGAGGAGGAGGAGCTTACATGGCTTTCAGAATTGCTGCTCACGATACGGTCAGGGTGTATAAACTGTTTCGTCCGCCAACCTTCTGAGTTTATCAGTGTTGCAGTTTCTATTTTTCCCCTGGCCGTGATCGCGACTTGATCCTTCGCCGGCATCTTGCATATGCTCTATTCTTTCTTTGGCCGACCTGAGGGCATCTACCTCATTGGGCTCTTATGCTGAGGTAATATCAGAGGCTTTCTCATATATTTCTTCCACATTTTTGGGCCTGTCCGAGGCGAAGTTCATTTTTAAGAAACTGGAGGATAGACCGCCCTCAAAGCAGAGCTGAATATCACCCTCGGACAGGTCTACGATCTTCTCAGACATCTTTCTGAACCAAGTGATGTATGATTTGGTGGTTTCCGCGGTGCTTTGTTTGACTCTTATAAGATCAATTTTTGCCCTCGCGGGCTCGCCTGCTCCAGCAAAAGAGTTCAAAAAGTTATGCTTGAATTGATATAGCTTTTGATGGAATTGGGCTTAAGAGCCAACATCCAATACAAAGCCTTGCCCGTGAAGGAAGCAGCTAGGGCTTTACACATAACAGCTTCATCCGAGAAGAATAGGGTCATTTGTCCTTCAAACCTCCTCATATGGCACTTCGCATTGGTGGAGCCATCATAGGTCTCTATTTTAGTAGGTTTCCCTCTTTGGATTGGCGCGTTGGCGATATCGTCTGCAAAGACATCCATGGTGCGACCACATTTCGTGCAGCTTTGCTGGTGGGTATCCCACATTTGATGCATGAACGCGATAAAATCTGTGTTCGTGCTGTCCATTTTTGTGAGGACTCTTTGGGAGAACCTATGGGAACCTTCCTCTAAGGGGACACCACCGTTGGCTTCCAACTCAACCAATTCGAGTTGGGCATCATTTATAGCCATGGTCGCAGCCACGAGCCTAGCCCTCTCGGCTAGAGTTTGGTTTCTCTTGAGTATTAATTTAGGAGTGATAGAAGAGGTGAAGTTTTTTGGACTTAGATTTTGGGGGGTTTTTCTTTACGGGCAGCCTCTAGCTTTTTCCTAAGGTCTCTTTAATAAGGAGTAAGAGACCCTTGGCTGACGAAACGGCCACCCAACCTATTAAAGGCTGAGGTGCTTGGTCTGGTAGGATTGAGTAGGGAGGGAGAAGCTTGGTTATTACCAAGAGAAGTAAGAAAATCGGCATTTTGAAGAGGAATGCCAGTCATTTTTCGAGGGAAGAAAAGAAAAGTGTTTGTTACGACAAAGACACAAGATTACACAAGAAAACTATTCCCGACAATGGAACCACTGATGACGCCACGACTTTCGGGGTCTCACTGCATAGGGATATCTGGCTTGTATATGAAGTTTGTACCTATGACACAACAAAGATACGAATCACCGTTAGAGACTAAGCCAGAGTTAAATCCAGCTCAGGCCCTCAGTTATAAATCTATAACTGAGAATAAGACTTGAAATGTGAGCACCCCAACCCGGAACCTAAAGCGTGTCCCGAGTTGGAGAGGCTCAATCTAAGAAAAACCATCTTATATTTTTAAAACATTTATTTGCCTTTAAAAGAAAACCACTTTTCAAACTTCCAAAGAAAATAAATTGGTAATATCTCTACTTAGAGGAAATCCAACCACAACTTTAATAAACCGTAATATGATCAATTACATTGGAAACCTTAATTAACATTTGTTTAACAAAAGGGTTTTCCATACAAATTATAAAAGGGGAATACTTAACCAATACTCCTAATAACCCACTCCTATACTTAACTTGTCAAGCCCCAAAAGCAAAAGTCCACAATGATATCCCCGGCCTCACCGGTTCGGGTCACCTGTCCTCTAATATAAAACAAGAAAGGGAGAGGGGTGAGAATAAATCTCAATGAGCTATTATGAATGCAGCAAGATGCCAAACAAGATGCAACACATAGCATGGTAGCACATAACACATTATAAAAGCGGTAAACACCTTACGTTACCTCATTTACCTTTTTCCCGTCTGAACAATAAGTCGTACAACGTGGGAGTAAAACTCCACTCTTTGGTGAATTGCCTCCAGCACATTCACCTCTTATAGGACTCATACCCCAGAGATCCATATAAGAAAAGATACCTATAATAGAGTATCCAAAAATAATGTCGCTAACTGTAAAGCTTTAGGCTTAATACAGAAGCATTCCCCCTAATCGCCAATCGCAGCAGTATGTAAAGCCTTTTGGGTCAATACAGAAGCTTGCACGCCCACTCTGTGGCCACAGAGGGGTAAGGTCACAGGTATAATGAACCTTCAATCATTTATAGAACAAATCAGTAATTGATTGAATTTCATTATACCCCCTGAATGTACACACGTTCAATCACATAATAGACACTTGAAGTAATCCACAAAAAGGGATAATAATATAACAACATGGTAATGTATACTCATGCTAAACAGTACCATAGTGCAACAATTCATGTAATACACCATGCGCAATATCATCAATGCATATGAACTCAATTAAGGTAACAATATAACCACATAATCCACACCGGGATACAATACAATCATGTACCAATTAATCCACACCGGGATACAACACAACATCCTGCCAAATAATCCATACTTAGGATATTAAGGTATACACCAAATTCAATAATTCCACAAATTGGGATAATAGTGCCACAAGGCGATACATGCTCATCTTCCATTAACGAAATAGTGAAACTTATGGTTTCTACGCTATTTCTAACTAATCACCAAGGATAGGGGAACAAGTAAAGTCACCAAGTACCATAAACCAAACCTACGAAGTCATTACTTAACCTTGAATGATCTTAATGAAAGTGCAAGACCTACTTTCCAAGTTTGGACCACTTTCCGAACAATATTTAACTACTCCCACAATTCCATTTCGACCACATAAGACGTCATGGCCAAGCCAAAGTATCCTACTCTAACTCAGGTTAAAGAGGATCAATTCGTATCCGGGTTGATTAGGTTCTACTAATTTATATTGGGTGGGAGTCACCATTTCTAAGATGTCAAACAACTTGCTAAACAATTCTTGTTTAAATTGAAAAAGGTTGGTTCAGGGGCTTGGGCGACCGCCCTAACCACTTGGGCGACCGCCCAAGTGGACTTCCTAGGAAATTGAGGTTTCTGCCACTATGGGCGACCGCCCTCACCACTTGGGCGACCGCCCAAGTGGATTTTCAAGGCTCAAGTAACTACTGCCAGCATGGGCGGCCGCTCAGCCCCCCTTGGGCGACCGCCCAAGCCTCCTGCCAGCCCTTTACAGATTTTTACCCCCTTTAAGCCTAGGTTTCAAATCCTTCTAACCAAGCTTAGTTCAAGAACACCAAATGATACTTCAATCTTATCAAGTCCCAACAAACATGTAAACTCCAAAACCAATTAACCCTAGATTATTTACCACTACCATTTCTACCCATTTCACCATTTCAAATGAATTCTAACTTTCCAAATCAAATTCCACCCATTCCTTTAAATCTAAATCAACTCCCATAAACCACAACATCTTTATTTTTAAGTCATTAACCCATTTCCTAACTCCAAGAAGACTTCCAAAACATATAACAACAATTACAACATCAAGAACAACAATAGATAGTTCATGAGCACATAAATGAAAAGAGGTCATAACAACTCACTTGGAATGGGAGATAGATTAAGGATTCCTTGAGCTTGCTAAACTCCCCTAGATGCCCCGATCACAAAAGTACTCCCGAATTAGGAAATGGAGGAGAAATAAGTTTGCTAGGAGTCTTGGGAGGAGAGGTTTTCCATGGAGGTCTCCATGGAAATTTGAGAGAGAAGGAGAAGTAGGAGAAATGAGGAGGATGAGATGAGGGGATGATAGAGGAGGGGGGCCGGGTAAGGAGGGAATATGGGGAGGGCACTTGGAGGCCTAGGAAGAGGATAAGTATTTGGCCCCTCCCCCCTTCAAATAAAGAAAGCCCCACCAAAAATTAAAATAACCATTTATAAATCAAAGCCTTCCCATTTTAAAATAAATTGACTCCTTTAATAATTAAAGACTTCCCACATTTAATTTAAACCCTCATTTCTAATTTTTAATTCCACACATTTTAACTTCATCATACACATTATTTATTTTCTATTTTTATTTTCCTTTAAGATGCTTTATGTACTTTCTCTAGCAATCCTAAGGTTCTAGAAATCATTCCAACCCTCTCATCATAAAATAAGAAATTAAGACATAATTGATCACATAAAGATAACATGAATATTAAAAGCATATAATATACTATTTAAAATTAGTGCCTAGGGTTGGGGTCGTTACATGAAATGTCTTAGTGAGTTGTGTGATAGGGTTTAGATAATGTGGCTTAAAATGACTGTTTTTCACTTACCTTTTCCATGGGGACAAGGGTTGATATTTATATTAAGTGAGAGTTGATGATGATGTCAGCTCTGCAGGATATCTTTGTCTTTTAACCTAGGACACGTGTCTGCGTCTGGTGAACTCGTACAATAAAGTAAGATTTACTGCAGAGGAATGTCTTTGATTGGATAAGGACAGAGATGGCAGGCGCTAGTTGGTGCGGCGCTATACGCGCATTGAAGGCGCCTGAGCCACCATTTAATGAGATGGGGATAAGCCGAGGCATCAGTGTAGGTACAGGCCTTTGTATTAATAAGTTTGACTTTAATCGGGAGTCTAATAGAATAACAGGGAGTCTGATATGAGACCGCTGTCAACATAGTTGACGCGGTTTTGTATATCACGATCATAGCTGACGCGGTCAATTCGTTGACGGCTTTTACGATCATGATCTCGACTCTTGCGGTAATGATGCCCACAGTATTGGATAGGCCACGTCATACTTACTTGACCTTTGGATCAAATCGTGCTTTGGGTCCGATTTTAAAGGTTCGGGCTCATCAATTTTACTATATTTATTTATTTATTTTTGTTGTATAATGTACTAGCACATGCCCGTGTCCAAGGCCACGTAATTTTTTTTTTAATTTTTTTTTTTTAATTTTTTTTTAAGGACAAAATGGGAAAGGGACTACTCCCTCCGTCCCATACCTACGTGCACACTTTCCATTTTGGGCGTCCCAAACCTACGTGCACATTTCCTAAAAAGGAAAGGAATTTTTACTATTCCCTCCACTCATTCTCTCTCCTACATTATTTTAATACTCACAACACCATTATAATTTACTATTCCCTCCACTCATTATCTCTCCTATTTTATTTCACACTCACAACACTTTCAATATAATACTCTCTCCTTAATTTACGTAAAAAGTCAAAGTAGGCATGTAGGTATGGGACGGAGGGAGTAGATATTTCTATAGTAGTTTTACTGTTGATTCCAAACTCAATCTGGTTCAGTAGTATGACAATTTTGTTGTGGGGTGAATGACCCCTAGTTCAAATCCCATTAGCTACTGTTGTTAAGCTTTTAGCCACTAAATGACTCTTTTCTTTTTAAGTCTTATGCTTCGATTCTTTTAACTAGCATCGGGGGTTTTTTTTTTTCAAAAAACCTATCATAGCTTGTTTTTACTGTCAAAATATGTACTCCCTCCGTCCCGGAACAATCTTCACACTTTCTCTTTTGGGCGTCCCAAAATTTACTTCACACATTTAAAACTTACCTAAAATGGAAAGAAATCTTTACTATTTCCTCCACTCATTCTCTCTCCTACATTATTTTAATACTCACAACACTATTATAATTTACTATTCTCTCCACTCATTCTCTCTCCTATTTTATTTTCATACTCACAACACTTTCAATATAATACTCCTTCCTTAAAACCAGTGCAAACAGTGTTTGTGAAGTAAGTTTCGGGACGGAGGGAGTACTCTCCTTGTTCCATCTTAGATTCCTTTTGTTTCGACGTAAAACATTTTTTGGAAAACTTTTTTCAAAAAGTATTTTTCTTTAAAAAGTTTTCCTGTAAAAGAAAATATTTTTCGAAAAATATTTTTATTTAGGATGAGCGTAAAATATGTTCGGCTGTTTGGTAAGGAAAATGTTTTACTTAGGACAATGTTTTACTATTACTATTATTATTATTGTTGTTGTTGTTGTTGTTGTTATTTTTTTTTTTTTTTATTTTTATTATTTTTATTATTATTTTATTATTATTATTATTATTATTATTATTATTATTATTATTATTATTATTATTATTATTATTATTATTATTATTATTAAATTATTTATTATAATTTTGTATTATTATTATTATTTATTTTATTTTATTTTATTATTTTATTTTGTTATTATTATTATTGTTATTATTTTGTTATTATTACTTTATTTTATTATTATTATTTTAATTATTATTATTGTTATTATTATTGTTATTATTTTATTATTTTATTTTATTTTATTATTATTATTATTTAATAATAATAATAATAATAATAATTATTATTATTATTATTATTATTATTATTATTATTATTATTATTATTATTATTATTATTATTATTATTATTATTATTATTAGAATGAGGAAGTAGAATGTTGTACCTTGTGAAATATGAGTTGTACATGAAGGACACCATTTTTCGGAAATATTTTGCTTAGGACAAGGTCAGTAAGTCGTTTTACTTAGGAAGGGTAAAATGTTTTTCGAAAAACATTTTCTCTATTTTCCGGAAAACAACCAAACACCGGAAAATAATTCCGGAAAACATTTTCTCTATTTTTTGGAAAACAACCAAACACCGGAAAACGAGTTATTTTACGGAAAACATTTTCTGGAAAACAGCCAAACAACGGAAAATATTTTACGGTGTTTGCGTTAAACAACCAAACAACGAAAAACAAGTTATTTTACAGAAAATATTTTTTGAAAAATGTTTTACGGTGAAATAAACGGGGCCTTAGTTAGAATTTTCACTACACGAAAATTAAGAAATACTAATATAATAAAAGAACAGAGAATTAGTGGAGTAGGTATTTTAATTATGAAAATTAAATAGGAGAGAGAATTAGTGTGAGTAATAGTAATGGGATTGTTGTTGTGATTATGACGAGTGGGTATCATGAAATATAAAAATAATATAAACTTGTCATTTTGAAATGTTAGAAGTCGAGTGAGATGCCAAAAATGACAGATTGGTCTAAGTCGGATAGGACGGAGGAAGTAGTAATTATTCTTATTCTTTTTCATCTATTTATGTTTGTAAAAGAAATTACATGTGAATTAAGAAATAAATTACTCATTTCGCTTCAAAATGAATATTCTAAAAAAATCAATTTTTTTCTTCATCAAGAGCAATAAGTAAGAAGTATGCTATTCTTTTTCAATAAATCCAACTAAATTTTTTGTTACAAATATGTATTTTTAAAACAAAATACAGTACTTTAATAGATTTATGATTATATTTGATTCTTGTAATGTTTATTTTATGTAGTATATATCATATATTTATTTGCAAATTAGTTAAAATGTGATTACTTTTAAAAAAAATTGGCACCCACTAAATGTAGAGTAGGTCTGCGGAGAAATGCGTTTCTTCATAAGTTATGGAGAAACGTGTTTTTCCAAAGGTTCTGGATATCAGTCTCAAAGGTTCTGGATATTCAGAACCCTTTGATCATGATATCCAGAAGTTATGTTAAAATGGGATCAACACATACCAACTTTCTGGATATCAACTTAAATAGATTCTGGATATCACTTTCAAAGAGTTCTGGATATTCCAGAACATTTAATATTGATATCCGTAAGCCTTTCAAAAGGTTGGATATCTATACTGAGGTTACGGATATTAGTCTCAAAGGTTCTGAATATTCAGAACCCTTTGATCATGATATCCAGAAGTTATGTTAGAATGGGACCAACACATACCAACTTTCTGGATATCAACTTAAATAGATTCTGAATATCACTTTCAAAGAGTTCTGGATATCCAGAACATTTAATATTAATATCCAGGGAGAAACGCGTTGCCCAAGCCAAGGCCATGGGCCAAGATCATGGCCAATATAAAATTTCTGGATATCCTTTCCAAAGGTTCTGAATACCCGTTTCTCCATAACTGGAGAAGTTTCTCCCTAGATTTTGGCAAATGTAATTGATGAATCCGCCGCTCGGCAAAAGTTAAATGGGTATAAGTGGTTTAAACTAAAGTGGGTGTTGGTTTGGAATGTAAATGGGTGCAGTTACTAAAAGGTGTTTTATAAATTTAACTAGCAGTACACCCGTGCGATGCACGGCGATATATTAATTTTTACAAAAAATTATTATTAAAAATTGAAAGTAAACAATTAAAACAAATACTCCCTCCGTTCCAGCCTAATTGATACTTATTTCATTTTTGGTTCGTCTCAGCTCAATTGATACTGTTCAAAATGGAAGGGAATCTTTACTATTTTCCCCACCCATTCTCTCTTTTATTTCACTTTTACACTCACAACATTCTCTCTCATAACTATTCGTCCCACTCATTCTCTCTCTTATTTAATTTTTCATACTCACAATATTTTCTTTCACTTTTTCTCTCTCTTACTTTTCCTTAATTTGTGTGCCCAAAATTTTGATATCAGTTGGGCTGGGACGTAGGGAGTATATAATAATTAATTACTAACTTAATAAATATATCATTTTTTATCATTTAAAATTAACGTATACCCGATTACAATATTTTCACGTCATTATTACATAATCAGAGATTATAATCTATGTTTCGTAGTAATATAACGGGAACAACAACCTTCAATGACAATAAATGTTTAGGAAGTCCGAAATAATAAATACTGTTTAAAAATTCTAGCTTGTGAACGTCATTCATTGACAATGAATGACATTATTTGGAATATAGAATGGCAAACAAATCACTTTTATTTATAATCGACATTATTTGAAATATATAATGGCGAAAAATCTCTTTTATTTATAATCGAAGTGAGATAAAAAATACTGATGATATTATCCAAACAATTACTAAGTTAACATTGTAATAATCTATATGGGTGAAAAAACCAAAATATTGTTTTTTAATTATTTATTTACCAAAATAACACCCAAAAAAATTTATTTACCAAAATATCAATTTTTTTTTAATTCGAAATTCCAATTTTCGGTTTTAAGGTAATTCTGGCACTTCAATTTCCGGATTTAATTTGAAATAAAACCGGCATTTCCAAATCCGGTTTTGATTTTTAAGTAAATCCGAAATTTGTAATTTCGGTTTTAATTTAAGTTAAATCCGGAATTCCATTTTCCGATTTTAAAAATAATTTTTTTTTTTGTAAATCCGGCATTGCAAATTCCGGTTTTAAAAATAGGACGTAGCGTTTCTTGTTTTTAAATTAATGAACAAATAGGACGTTGTTAAAAAAAATTATTTTAAAATCAGAATTTGCAATGCCGGATTTACAAAAAAAAATTATTTTTAAAATCAGAAAATGGAATTCCGGATTTAACTTAAATTAAAACCGGAATTACAAATTCCGAATTTACTTAAAAATCAAAACTGGATTTGGAAATGCCGGTTTTATTTCAAATTAAATCCGAAAATTGAAGTGTCGGATTTACCTTAAAACCGGAAATTGGAATTCCGGATTTTAAAAAAAATGTTATTTTGGTAAATAAGTTTTTTGGGTGTTATTTTGATAAATAAATATTTAAAAAACATTATTTTGGTTTTTTCATCAATCTATATGCATCACTCTACACTCTAAAAAAATACTCATCAAATTGACTGTATAATATATCTACTTCTATCAATACTCAGTGTTATAACTTGACAAAACTTATTTATATTGCATGTAAATGATATAATTAGACTAAGTTTATTTTTTCCTAATTTAAAATGCATCATCTATATTTTGAGATGAAACAACAACTATATTTTTTATTGAACCGAAGGGAATATTAAGTGTGTTTATCTTGAAAAAAAGGTAAAGACACAATTGAAAAAAAAAAACTTATACAATACATGAGCAAATATTATCAAGTGAATCTATATTCAAACCCAAACAATAAACAGAAAAAATCAACCACATCAAAAATGAATTAGATACCACTTCACGGTTACATAATTAATATCGCACTTTTTAGTATGTTCGTAAAAATAAAAAGAACTTTGAACAATAATTTTAATTTAATTTAATTACCCTAATAAAAAATTTATAAATTATTATTGACAAATTATATTAATTTATCAATAAAAAGTTATATTATGATTAGAATAATTTAATTAACCTAAAATTATTTTTCGAAATTCATTTGTTCAAAAATAAAAAAAGTGTGACATATATATTAGGAAAAAAGGAAATATGTGTGAACCCAAAACTTAAATTAAAATAGTCCTTATGAATATAGGGTTGAAAGTATGAAATTTTAAAGTAGAAGCATGACAACACAAATTGCATAAGAATCACAAGGAAGTTACCGTTGTTGAAGAAACAAAAATTTCAAAACTCTCGACTTTTTATGAGATGCCAATGGGGTATTTGCATCTTTCTTGAGGCCCCCCTTTTTCTATCAATTTAATGAGGAAGAAAAACTCAAACCAAATAATAAAAAAATACTTTTTGTCTCCTATTAAATGTTACTATTTCCATCAAAATTTCGTAAAATAATAATCTCAAAATTGCTATTAAATAAATTTATTTATCCTTTAATTAATAATTTTTTTTTAATATTACGAAGAAAGTACTTCTTTCTTTTTTCTTTTTCGTTTTAATTTTATCCTCTCTAATTGACATTGTTTTTTTAAAGGCATCAATTTTACGCAAGGATCTAAAAAGCGCTAGGCGGATGCTAGGCGGCGGAGCAGGCCTAGCGGCCACAGGCGGGGATGACTAATCGGGATTAGTCGGGATTAGTCAGGACCTAGGCGGGACTTAGAACTAGGCGTTGAAGAGGGGCCTAGCGCCTAGGCGGGACCTAGGCGCCCTTAGGCGGGGTCTTTTAGAACAGAGATTTTACGGTTTCGAGAGAGTAAGAGGAAAAATAACTTATTGTTTTTTTTAAACCAAATATAACTTATTGTTAAATTACATACTCTGGCCAGTAGATAATTAAAAAAATATAGGGAAAAAACTTCTTGTTAAATTACATTCTTCCTCTATACGTATATTCGTATCTCAAAAACATTTATCTCATAATTTAAATATAGATTTTTTTTTTTTGAAAATATTAAAATATAGAACCATTAACAACGTAAATATATTTCTTCAATTATTCGTTAACAATATTAATTGAATTTAACTATACCAAAAAAAAAAATCAATATTCAAGATGAAAAACGTTGATATGAATCTCATAACATAGTAGTATATTTTTTGGTTTAAAAAATCTAAACAACACAAAACGTCAAATATCAAATAATGGAAAAAAAAACTAAAAATGAAAGTGAAACTACCTCCCCTAAAAATCTGCAAATTTTCAAAAAATGAAAAAAAAAAATGATTGTTTAAACCCCCAATCCCCACAAAATTCGTCAATCTCCCCTAAAGTCGCCATATCTCTCTATTTTCTTTACTTATTTATACAACTTATTTGCTTCAATATGCAATAAATCCGATGGGAAAAATAGAGAGGAATACTTAGTACTCCCTCCGACCCACTTCAAATGGTCCCTTGGTTTATTTCACGGTTTTTAAGAAAAATGAATAAAGTGAGTAG
Organism: Adenophora triphylla var. japonica; assembly: GCA_022495995.1. Lineage (NCBI taxonomy): Eukaryota > Viridiplantae > Streptophyta > Magnoliopsida > Asterales > Campanulaceae > Adenophora > Adenophora triphylla. Next base: position 57,574 of record JAFEMH010004415.1, read on the forward strand.
AAATTAGAGGTGAGAGAATGTAAAATTTAAATGTGTGGTAGGAAATAGGAGAGAAAATATAAAAGTTAAAAATATTTAATATGAGAGAGAATGAGTGGGAGGAATAGTGTGGTTTTTTTGTAAATATATGGAGATGATAAGTGTATAAATATATGAAAAACTTTTCATTTATAGAAGAGGTCAATTGAGGTGGGACGTCCCAAAAAGAAAATTGGACCATTTGAATTTGAAGTGGAACGGAGGGAGTATATTTTTAAAAATGAAGAAAACTATGGGATGAAAGAAAAAAAGAAAAAAAAAAAAGAAATGAGAGAATTGTGATAGCTTGAAACTGTACGCTTTTAATATTGCCGGAAATTGTGCCAAGTTATTGCTGGCAAGAAAATCATTCCATTAATGAAATCCTCAATCTACCTTGCATTTGTTATGAATTAAAAACAATCCTAATTCATTTATTTTCAATCTTTCTCCTCACAATCTATTTTCTCTCTATAACTCACCAAACACACCACCACCGTCCAACGGTTTCACCATAACCATCATATCCGCAAATGGCCGACAACACCAACCTCCCCCGATTTCATCGTCGCTGCAAATGGCTGACGACGACAAAATGAGGGCAAAAAAAAATTCGAAGAAGATGAGAGAAAAAAATTCAAAGAAGATGAGAGCTTGGGCGGCAACTATGATAGAAAAAGAAATGTTCAGATCTGAAGTAAATCAGGTAAGTGGGAAAGAAATCCGTCATGGCTGCAACCTAGGTTGCATGCAGAGAGTCTCTCTCATGCCTTCATGGTTGCCCTGCCAAGGTACGGATCTAGATTTCACAAACCCTTCAAATTTCGCATAAGATGATGAGGAGAAAGAGGTGGTGGGTTGGGATTCATTTCTATTTTATTTGAATTTCAAACTTAGAATAAAGATAAAGAGCATGGTGTGTGCATACTGTGTGTTTAAGTGGGTTTATCTCTCTCTCTTTACCCATATGTCTTTGTGCGTGTTTGTGTGTGTCTCTCTCAGCTCAACAAATTTAAATCCAGTCAGAATATTCAAGGAATATTCGGACTTCAAAAATAAAAATAAATGAAATGAACTGAACTGACAGTCAATAATAGCAAGACAGCAAGTGGACAGCTGTATGAAATAGTTTTTTTTTGTTTAATGATTCTAATCAAAACGGTTAGTATTAAGTTTCCATAATTGAAAAGGTTTGATGTGACAGTTTTGGGCGGGATTTTGCCATTTTTGGCATGTCATGTCTTTTTATTATAGTATAGATTTGTGGTTGAACTAACTAAAATGAGTATGCTTACCAATTTGGTGAGCGTTTATATAAAAGAACTAGTATTCAAAAGCCCGTGCCAATGGCACGGGTCATAACAAAAAGGTAAGCACTGGAAAAAATGATAAGTAGAATAAAACAGCTTCTCCATGAGTTGTCTTATGTCTGACTATCAATGTACATCAATTATGCCTTACATCCTTGGTTACCCTTTACGTAGAAATCTATGACAGTTTAAAAACTTGGAAAATAAACGAAAATGACTAAGGGCATTCTCAAAAGAGGCACTGAAACTAAAAACAGACTTCAATTATTCGAAGACAAATAATCATAAATTATAAATTATTTAGAGAAATAATATAGAAACAACTTTCGATATTTGTTAACAATAAAACATTAAATTATCATGAATAATATCATGACATTTTATGTGCACATTAAATCATGTTTGTCTTTTGAGTTTGTATGTGTATCCATAAACATGCTAACAAAAGTACTGTTGGTTACATCCACTTAAAAGGTGGCCAAGACATGGACTTAGGGATTCACAAAGCGCAAGCTCTCTAAGTTCAATCCGCTCCCACGCCACCTTAAAGCCCCAAATACTAAAATTGACATGCCCGGCTCTTAAAGTGCAACGATCAATTTTTGATAACTGGTAATGAAACATAGCCCATGAACATGAAAGCACTGAAAAATCCCTAGTCAGGTTGATTGGTTTAGTGTCTAGGCAGGTTGTCTCAAAGAAACGTAAGGAAGACATTGGAAGGAGTCACATCATCAAGTCAGGTTATCTCAATGAATCTAAGTCTCTAACTATGGGCATGGTAAGACCAAATTGAAAGAAATCTTGAAAAGAATCTAAAGCTTCTCCAAATGAAATTTATCCAGGCTGAGATCGTGTCTAAGCATCATGTACACAAAGGCCATAGATTCAACAGACCTAATAACGTCAAAGATAACACTGCGAATTCTTTAAACTAAAGTAACATGTAGAGGATCTAGGTTTAGGTCCCAATTCATAATTTAAGAAATCCTATCAACTTTACCCATATGAACCAGAAAGAACATATCAACAATCTCTTTTAGAGCACAATACATCTGACTACCTTACAGATTCATGCCTACACCTATCATTCGATATGCACACTAAAACTGGACATTATCATTAGTGCAATGAACTTGGGGGAAATTTCATCTGCCAAGCATTAATAGAAAATTGTCAAATTGAATTGCATTTCAATACCTTTTCCAGACTCAGATTGCGGAAGCAAACTCATAAATCTAAACGAAAAAAGGGCAGTGAGAGTATAAAGATCAAAGTGAATATAATGATAAACCATTAACCTTTAACCTGATTAAATTTCTAATATCAAAACTAACATAACTCTCAACCAAAACAAAGAGAAACAGATTTATTGATAGTTAATTGATAATTAAAATCGAAATTAATCATCAGAATCTCTCACATTCGACTACAATATTTGAGGGTTAGGTCATTGTTGTGTACCAGAAACAGAGCGCGCTAAAAGCTGAAAAATGGCACTTTGCTTCTAAGGCTGCATCAAAATCCAGTAAGGTGTGTGAGTTCTTGCTTGTATGTTAGTTCCTGCATCGTCGTTGAGAGAACAAATTTGCGTGAAAACAGAAGAGGAGGCGTGGGTAACAGTTAAATCATGAGTAAGTAAATGTTGGAAACAAAACAATGAAAGTACACATATGCATATTTCCAAAACAATTGTCCAGATGAACTTTTGATGAAGAGTGATTTCGGACATTCACTCATCCGCACTTGTTTATGTCCATAACCCAAATTACCAAAGAATCATTAACATTCAATTTCAAATTACTGTCACTATCACTAACAATATCATCAATAGTGTTTTCAGAATTAGAACTCGGATGAAGAATTGTGGGATTTTGACTCACCTGCTGTCGTGGTTGTGGATGTAGGCTTAAGTTACTTACCCGGGGAAAAGACCAAAAGATTGGAAGCCTTTTGAATATGCTAGTGAATGTCTCTTAACTTTTTGTACTCTTCAAAGTTGACTAAGGAAGCCTTGGCCTTGAGCCAATCTGCTGGCCTTGGCATTATAATTGCAATGTATCCTTCCCTATCAGCCTGTAAATCAGACCCGAATAAGGCAAATCATCAGGGATCTAACTGGGAGCAGTATGCATACTGGTAAGGATGGCAGTGAGTAAACTCAAAATACGTGTTTCCAGTGGTGAAGCAAGAAATTTAGTGAAAGGGGGTCGAAATTATGATATAGTGTTATTTTTTTCCTAAATTTAAGGGGGTCAAAATTGCAAAAATTAATATTTTTAATGATAAATATGTCATTATCTAAATTTAAAAGGGTGAAAATGACATAACTCCAAAATCAAGGGGTTCGGATGACCCCCCATTAACATAGGGTGGCTTCGCCACTGCGTGTTTCAATGAAAGTATGAAACTCATTTTTTCTCCGGAAATAATCTTCTCAAAGATGATTAGGTTTCATAAAGCTCTAGGTGACTACTTGTAACTTGGAATATGTGAATAAATTGAAGGGCAAGCAGCCGAGTGATTATTTAAAAGTCGAAAATCAAAATGTCTGCTGTTGAGTTATGTCCACTCTAATGTTTTATCAAAGGAAATAAAGCTAAAGCCTGTGACAAACTGTAGGATTAACAATTCTACTTCGACATAAGGACCCTTACTATCCACCTCACAGACTTGCATATAGGAAAATGATAGATTTGTTAAAGGGGAGTTTGGCAACATTCTTGAATATAGACACTCATCTAGGGACAAACTTTTTACGAAATGAACACTTACTTAGGAATGAAGGGTATCTTAAGAAATGCTTATAAATGTGCATGAGGATAAGAATATAGTACCGATGAGTTAAGTAATCCAGGCTGCTTGGTCAACCTTTCATTGACTTCTAACAGAGACCCTTTTACACAACATCTGTCAAAAGCAACTCACCCCATCATCTTTAGACATTGATAGAAGCTACAATGAAAAATAACCACAACTGGGTTGGCCCAACACTAACCTAATTATCTCATTTAAAAAACCCTAAAAATCAACTCTTCCCCTTCATTTAGATTTTACATTTCTCTCTCTTCTGATCTCTCTCATCCCAAACCATTCCCACCGACATCCCTTCCCCGTCGCCTCCATCCCTCCCACTATCTCCACCCCTCCACCATCTCCCCACACTGCCCCTTTTCCTTTCCAGAATCCCTTCCCACTTCTTCTTTACCGTCGCATCACCTTGACGGCCACCATCATTAGAATCGCCATCCCTTCCCCGTCGCCTCCATCCCTCCCACTATCTCCACCCCTCCACCATCTGCCCACACTGCCCCTTTTCCTTTACAGAATCCCTTTCCACTTCTTCTTTACCGTCGCATCACCTTGACTTTAATAGTCAACTCAATCGAATTTTGACTGTAATTTTATGAAAATTTAGATATTTTTATGCAATTATAAAAATTGTTATTGTTTTACCGTCAAAAATGCTATCAGTAACAATTTTTAGAATTTCATGGAAATATCTATATTTTTCTATTAAATTATTCATATTTTTTTATAAAAATATGTCAAAATTTGATTGAGTTGATTATGCGAAATAAAGGGAGCAATCGGATCTACACACTTTTATTTTTAAAAAATATATTACAAAAGTAACCAAAATCCATGTCAGTTAAATTGTAAATTGAGAGAAAGTCAGACAGTCGGTACACACAACCATATCACTTACTTGTTTTCTTTCCATTTAGATTTGAATTGAAAATTTTGGTACACGCCAATTTCCAAATAATAGTTATGTATACTATTACTACATTATTATACTCCTGTACCGTCCCACGTAAATGAAAAATTTTAGTCAAATTGATGTAATTTTGATCAATAATTTAAATTAAAAATAGTGATTCTAATAAAAATTTAATTTTTTTATTATAACACAATTAATAATATTTCCAATAATGATTTTTAGATTTTTATAAGAATTATTATCTTTAAATATATACTTCCTTCGTCCCTAAATGTTTGTCTCATTTGACTTTTTAGTTGAACTTTGACCACAAATATATGACAATTTAATTATGTTCATGAAATTCTAAAAATTTCTATTGATTCACCGTTAATAATATTATCAACAATAACTTTTAGAATTTCATAAACATGATTAATCTCTCATAAATTTGTGGTCAAAGTTCAGAAAAAAATCAAATGGGATAAACTTTTAGGGACGGAGGGAGTATAATATAATATATATATATATATATATATATATATATATATATATATATATATATATATATATATATATATATATATATATATATATATATATATATATATATATATATATATATATATATATATATATATATATATATATATATATATATATATATATATTATATAATATAATATAATATATAAATTATATATATAAATATAAATATATATATATAATATGTATATATATATATATATATACATAATATATATATATATATATATATATATATATATATATATATATATATATATATATATAAATATATATAATATATATAATATAATATATATATAATATATATACTATATAATACTATAATATATATAAAAATATAAATATATATAAAAATATAATATATATATATATATATATATATATATATATATATATATATATATATATATATATATAATACTATATAGTGGGTTAGGTGAAGAGATGAGAGAGTTAATATCCGGTGCATCAAGTGGGAAGTTTTTTTTTCCAACTTTAAATCTAGGCCGCTCTTTATCTTTTGCGAGATTAAATCCTAGCCACTCTTTGTATGGCGGTTAGATGTGAGTTGTATTGTATTATAGACTAGTACTCAAAAGCCCGTGCCAATGGCACGGGTCAGTACAAAAAGGTAAGCAGTGGAAAAAATGATAAGTAGAATAAAACAACTTCTCTATGAGTTGTCTTATGCCTGACTATCAATGTACACGAATCAGTATTCCCAAATATTTGTATTTTTCAAAAGCCTCAGCCGCACGTATAGTTTGGCAGTTTATAACATATATTAAGGCTGCAAATTTCCCTAACACCAGATAGGAGCTCATATTGTGAAGATTCCAATGGTAACATTTCATGATAGAAAACATTAAGTACATCATATGAACTAAAATAGTAAAATATCATATGAACTAAAATAGTAAAATCTCTCACTATGAAGAATCCTTCCCCCGCACTAATTAATCTAGTCTTATGGATTACAAAATTAAAGGTTTCCTACTTACGCAGGTTGATATACAAATTTGGACATTCATTTAGGGAGGGAGTCATTCCCACATTGATTGACAGATGAAACATGACAACTCAGATGTAAGAAAGAGAAATCAAGAGCCTAGATTCTTAACATCATGATTAATCACCAAATAAAAACGCAAACTGAATTGCATGCGAACACAAACAGACTTCAAATCACTTAAATTCCTTTCAGCAACTTTAACAATGGGCCGTGATTTAAAATAAAATCCTGCATATCAACTAAATCTGAAAATATGTAGCAATTATACTCAATGTGAGTTGTCTCGTGTAGATCAAGCTATAAAAAGAGATATGTATACACTAACTAATCGTAGTCCGTTACTATTTACTATCTTACTTTCTACAATTCCAACTCCTCTGATTGAACCCAAATTCTCAACCACTTGCTATTCCTCTTTCCAAAAAAAAAATAACATGCTACTCCTTAACCCCATCTACTAAACCAACATTATTCACAACTAATTTATTCTAAGACCCTGCAGCTATGTCATGCTTCTCCCCTAGGAAGTAGAATACATTTTTGTATCTTAAGACATTTAACATATAAATCCTGATAGTTGTTTCAATTAATTATTTATCTTTTCTTGCATCTTTAGGAAACTTGCCTAATGATTCTCGTAGTCTTCCCCCTTCTCTTCCTTGTGTGCTAGTCTTCATCTTTTGTGGTTTTCTGCTATAAAAGAAAAACATTTATACCAAAATGGATTTAAGGTTGCAGCATCTCAATAAAAGAACCATATATTGTTTAACTAAAATTGCAAGTTATGCTATAAAATCTCTTAAGTAATCTTAATGGAGGATAAGAGAATGAATGAGAAAAGGAAAGATGTTCTATATGGGAAAGGAAGTCCATAATTACTATTCCTTCCGTCTCTAGAAATATTTGCATTTCTATCTTAAGTGCAAGTTAATGGAGTGTTAGAGATGATATTCTTGAAATTAGAGGTATGAATATGACCTCTAAATCATGGATTTTTAATCAAATATTATCAAAGTAACATATGATACACCCTTTTCTTTTCCGCTCAACATGAACTTCACCAATTGACATAACTTTCCACATTTTCCCTCCCCCTACTTTTTCATCTAATTCCTACGGAGATCATAAAGGGGGATCTTTCCATAATTCTGCTCATAGTCACTACTCATTACTATTCCACACCTATGCTAATTACTTGGCTTCCTCCCTTGCCCCCCTCTGCAAAGATTAAGAATCAATGTACACCAATTATGTCTTGTAATTTAATTTATTTCTCTCTTGGACTCCAGCAACTCCCCCTCTCTCTAACACCTACCTGACACCCCTCTCTCCTTATTCTACTACTAATACATTCACAAAACATTTTGTATGCATTTACATTCCAACAAATGTGAAGAGTCCAAGTTTTAAAAAAATGTAAATCCTACTCTTTTTCATTCTGTAAATATTTACAATTTGACTGTTTCAAATGGACTAATTGTAAAGAAGAACATCAATTCTCTATATTAGGCTCATGGGCAATATGAGGCTAACGTGTTAAATCTTGGAAAGATAAAGATCATTAATGCCAGCTATCGAGATTCAACATTATAACTCCAAAAATGTGTTACTCTTGAGTGCTTAATTTCCCTATCCACAACATCCGCAATATTAGAAATCTTCAAATTTCAAGAAAATTAGTCATTTGCAAGATGACTACAAACAATTAATCGAAAAGAAAACATAGCATATGGTGTTCATTTGTAAGCAGATTATGCACGATGACTACAAACAATTAATCAAAGAGAAAACATTTAGAAAGAAATTAGATTCAAACTCATGATCGTAACGGCGACGATTTCAAACGTATCAACATGAGTTGCTGCATCAAATAAAAAAACTGAATAATCCAAATTTCAACTTATGTCGAACGATTACAGTTAATTACATTAAAAAAAAATCGATCAAAGCCAATAAATTGGTGTAAATGTTGCTTACCGAGATAAATTAAACTGAACTTCTCGATGATCCTATACATCGGAATCTTAAGCTTTAACACATTTTTTATAATTAAAAAAAAAAAACAGTTGAGAATTGATAGCTGAAGACAGAAGAACAAACCCACATTTATCATCAATCATAGCCTACTGCAATTGATACCAATAAAATCTCTCTCTCTATATATATATAAGGGAAATTGAGAACTGAAATTGAATAGAGAACAGGTAGTAAAACCTCTTGTCAATGTTTGTCTAGGGCTTTGCTTTGCTGTTGCAAATCCTTCAAGTCTTCTACTCTCTCTAACCCTTCATTGTTGATGATTATATGCTCAATTTCCATTTTCTCTTAAAAGCTTTTGCATAATGAACAACGGAATACGCCTTAAATTGACTATTGCAACTATTCTGCTCCTCCTCCCTACATTGTTCATGATTCTATGCTGAATTACATTTTCTCTTAAAATGCCCGAATCTCTGAAAGCAACGGTGCCAATGTTGTGATTTTCTTTCCGATAATACCCTTTTCATCCCTCCGAATCTCTGCATCTTCGGTTCTGTTGATGTGTGAGCGTGTGTTTAGATCTGAAGAAGGCGGAGCGCAGAAGAGGCGAACATTGTTGGCGGATGGAGACGGAGAGGAGACCGACGGCGTCGGCGGGAAGTGTGCGGGTCTTTGGACTCGGTGAAGAAGACGAATGCGGCGAGTGCACAGAGTAGCTGCGAAGACGAATGCTAAAATCTTAATATCGACATTGTTGAATCGATGAATGGAAATGGAGAATTTGATTAGGGTTTAGAAAAGACAGATCTGGGAATCAGGGAAGGAAGACATCTGCGTTAGAGAGGTTTTTTTTTTTTTGAAACCGTTATGGGAAGTTATGAGAAGGAGGGATATTTTCGGCCGTCGGATCAACATCCCAACTTTAAATCCCGGCCTCTCTTTATGTAGGGGATAAGTGGCAGTTAATGCCTTCTTGTATTGTATTATAGATATTTGCATATTACTATCCGCAAGATATTATTTCACCATTTAATTTCATGATCGCAATTATATTAGACATGCGTTAAATGCACGCTCAAATAAATTTGACAAATCAACTAAAAATAATAAAAAAAAAATCTTATAAGAATAAAGAATAATTAAAGAAATGTAATTTGATTACACTTTTTCAACAAAAATAACTATGAAAATATTTTACAGTTATTCACACATAAAAGCGTTTTGCACTTGTAATAGTCTTTTTTACTAAAATATTAATCATTTTTATATTTCTAAAAAATTGTATCCGAATTTTCATATCAATTGAGTTGATTATAAAAATCAAAATGGAACAAACTTTTCTAGGTGGAAGAGGATGTTAGAGAGCACAAAGGTTTATAAGGGCCCTAACTGCAAATTCATTAAATGATTCATAGGGTATTTAGACCTAACTATAACCCCATGAAAGGATCGAATTTATCAAAATTCCATAAAAGCTTACATTTCAAAGACATTTACACCCTCCACCGATGATGAATGACGTATGCACACTTTAATTTTTGGCCGGCCAAACGACTAGTTTATATAATGTACTTTTACTTTTCTTACAATAAATTACAATAAATGTAACGTACTATCTAGTGACATATTAATGATATGTACTTTAGCATATTGTTACAAATAATATAATATGATAATGTCAAAATCGTCAAATCAGCCCAAATCCAAGCGATGAATGCTCCGGCGATTGCAAGGCCTGAAAATAAGAGAAAACACGTAAACTAAGTCGGGGCGGATCCGGCTAAAGGCCCTCCGGCGTAAGAGTAAGTTCACGGTTTGTATGTGAGAAACTAAATTGACAGAGTTTCTGTATTGTAAAAAGTAACGTACCAAATAATGAGCCATAGGGCTTGTATTTATAGGGATGGATTGATAGAATCCATATTGAAGTGAACTTGTAAAGAGATAAGATATAATCCTAAGAGAATTATATCTGTTAAGGAGTCATTGTTTGACTTGAATTGGTGTTGGTAATTGTAATCCTGATTGGATCACAACTGTAGAATCCTTGTTGAATAAGGACTGTATAATCTGCTAGCCGGAACGCCGAGGAGCAAGAATGTTTCATCTCGGCATTTGCATATAAGCCGAGATGCATGATTTTGTCTCCTCGTCATTTGTTGATTGGCCAACATGTGAAGATGCCGGGATGAACGATTTTGTCTCCTCGTCACTTTGATGATATGCCGAGGTAAGAACTTTTCTCTCCTCGTCACTTGTGATATCTCGGAATACGACGGCCCAAGTACGAAGATATAAGGCCGAGATGGATGCTCCTCGGCATACGAGGAAGGTGTTCCTCGGCCCTAATACTTGTGTGTTGGATTATGTTTATGGCCCAATCCATTTGGGCCCAATTCGGGCAAGCCCATGTTCGTATCTCGGTTTATACCGTTCAGTGGCCCCCGACTTTCTAGCTCGACTTATGACGAGGAGAAAGTCATCTCGTCCTCGGCTTTATGGGATACGAACAGGTTTTGACACGCGTCCTCGGCGTCTCTTCATTATCTGACGGTTAATATTCTCATGATTACATGGGGCCCCCAGTCTTGTCACGCCTTGAAAATCGTTACCAGCATTTAATTTAGGGGGCGCCATACCCGGATTTTTGCTTTACCCATGGGTTTGACCCGATTAAGGGAGTATAAAAACTAAAACCCCCTTTCATTTTAACCTTTACAAACCCCAATTATTTGAGAGCAAAGGCAAGACTTTCACCGACGATTCTCCGATCTTCATCTTACCCAGTTTCCGACGAAGCTTTCTTTCTCCGGCGTTGTTGCTTCTGTCGTGATTCCAACCGTTCTTTCAAACTCAGGTAGGAAATTCCTTCCCTTTTATGCATTCCGCTCCTGATTTTGAATTTTCTAGGGCTTTGAGGAGAAATTTTGAATTTGCCAAGAACAGTGAACCGCCATTGTTGAAGAACGAAGCATTTCTTCATGAATTTTTTGCTTTTAGCTTTCAAACACTTCGAATCTTTGAATTTCTTTGAATTTTGTATGAATTTCTTTTTCTGCTCGTACTTAACCATCTCGTCCTTGTCTTTGCAGTTTTAACCCCCGAGGAAGAAGCAGCACTAGCCATGAAGAGACTAAGTCCCATGAAGCTGGTGAAGCAGAAGAGGAGACAAGTTAAGAAGTCGGGCTGGTAGAGAGGAGGGAGGAAGCCAATGCTCGCAATCTGGTACTGAATGCTCAGGGTGATCAACCCCTTCCCCTCAAACTGCACGAGGACGTTAATGCCGAGGAGGCAGCATCCGAGGAACGAGCTGACCCAATTATTGGGGATGGGCCTAACCCTCGTGCTGAAGCCGAGGAGGTGGAGGCCGAGGAGTCCACCCTCGTCCCAAGGAAATCTGGCTCCAAAAGGGCCCAAGCTGCTAGTGCCGAGGAGCCTGCATCTAAGCGGGCAACCGTTGGTGGGACTTCCAATCCTGAGGCTCCTCCTCCCTTGACCATCCTAACCGCCAAAACTCAAGCTGATGCCGAGAATCTTGCTCAGCTCATGGTGGCAAACGTCCCTCGTCTAAAGGGCCTTCCTTTGCAAGACAGGAAGAGTCATCTGATGAGGTTGGGCAGAGCTCCTATCCAAAGGGCTATGGATGAGGTTGCTTATGATAAATTGGTAAAGGAGAAGCCGAGCAGGGATAATTTGCTCTGCCGCAAAGGACTCATGCTTGCTGAGGTAGCTATCTCGTTCTTTTTAACTTAGTTTATTTTATTTGTGCTTGTTCATGGTTTTAACACAAACTTGTCTTGCAGGCTGCCAGCATAGCGGCATACGAAAATGTCTTGGCCAAGGCCCAAGAGAAACTGGTGAATGATGCCAAGGTCTCCCTCAATATCAGTGAGGCCGAGAAGGCTAGCTTGGCCGAGCTCTTGAAGGCCAAGGATCACGCCGAGCTGCGCCTGCCTGGACGAGTTGGAGGCCAAGGTAAAGAGAGCCGAGGAGGCTCGTGCTCAGGCCAAGGATGCCAGAGATAAAGCCGAGGAACAACTCCGGCTAAAAAATGCTGAGGTGGAGGAGGCGAAGAAGGCCAAGGCCGAGGTCCAAACAAGGGCCGAGGAAGCTGAAGCCAAATGCCGAGGGTTTGAGGCTACCTTTCCTGATAGGGAAGAGGAGGCTGTTGCCCGATTCAAGAAAGCCAGGCTTTCAAGGACGCCATGATGGCCAGCTCGGCCTTTCAAGATGCCGTGGATGAGAAGACGGCAACCATGTTCGAGGACGGGTATCTCCACCTTGCCCGTAGCATCTTGGCTGACCCTTCCACCGGCTTGGACATTAACAAGGTGGCCATGCTGATTTGCCGGGATCAGTATGACGAAAAATCTAGGGCTCTCCACCACTTGGTCCCATTCTCTGAATATAACTTGGAGGTAATAACCGAGAAAGATGCCCAAGCATGCCGAGAAGTGTGGAAGCCAGCCTCTGTTGTCCCCGGCAATATCAAAGCCTTGGTGGAGGCAATCCAGGACGAGGGAGAGCCTGAGGACATGGATGCCGAGGTCGGGGGAGGAGAGGCTGAGAAGACTGATGCCCTAACTGATCAAGCCGTTCTTCCTCCCCCTGGTACTATCACGGAGCAGTGGCTTGAAGAACCTTTTAACGATGGCCAGCAAACTTAGGATAGATTTTCCTTTCTTTGCTTTTTGTAATAGATGGTAGGATTTGTACTTTCTTTGCATATCAATGAAAAAATCCTTGTCTTAATTCATATTCTTTCAATGAATTTGTTTGTGTTTCTGTATGCTAGGCATAGGCACCAGATTTGTGAAGGTGGGATCCGAGGAGGGTCCCTCGCTCTCTAATATTTGAGCAAGTGGTTAGGCCGAGGAAGGACTCCTCGGCTTTAACTGTACTCTAAGTCATGTAGGCCGAGGAAGGACTCCTCGGCTTTGACTGTTGGGTGATTTCTTCTTTTTCGTCTCCTTATGCTGAGGAAGATGACTCGTGCACAGGTTTCAGACGTGATGCCTTCTAATCGTAGTGACAAGGTGTTTCCTTGTCTTGACGTGAGGCAAGTCATTAGGCCGAGGAAGAACTCCTCGGCTTTGACTGTGATACTTGTAATCCTGAATCAAGGCGGACCCTTGTTGGGATGTAAGGTAAGCCATTAGGCCGAGGAGGACCCTCGGTCTTGGCTGTCATATTTGTAATCCCGAATCAAGGCGGACCTTGTTAGGATGTAAGGTAAGCCATTAGGCCGAGGAGGGCCCTCGGTCTTGGCTGTCATATTTGTAATCCCGAATTAAGGCGGACCCTTGTTAGGATGTAAGGTAAGCCATTAGGCCGAGGAGGACCCTCGGTCTTGGCTGTTAGGAGCTGATAGTCATTGAGTCAAGGCGGGCCCTTGTCAAGACGTAAGGTGTATGTTTTGAAGAGTCGGGGATAAAGTCCTCATCTTCTGGTGTTTGTGTGAAGAGTTGATAGTTGCTTAGTACGTTGGAAGAAACTGTTTTCGTAAAACTGAAATGCGCTTACATCGAACTGCGATCCTATCAACTAAAAAGCAAAAGACAGAAAACAAGAAACTAATCTACTGCAAAATAAACTAGATTAGTGATAATATTTTCTAAGATTATCGGAGTGCCACGGATGTTTGAGATCTTTCCCCTCCTTGGTCTTCAATCTGTAGGTCCCTTCTCGAATGACTTGAGTGATGATATAGGGACCTTCCCAATTTGGGGAGAGCTTGTTTTGTTCTGCCTTCCGACCAGTTGCCTCGATTTTTCTAAGTACCCAATCGCCTACTTGGAATACTCTTCTGATGACCCTTTTGTCATGATATGCCTTGGTCCTTTGCTTGTAATTTACCATCCTCATCTGCGCAGCTAGTCGCTTTTCATCTATCAGGTCTAGGTCTCGGAGCCTATTAACCTTGTTGAGTTGCTCATCATAATGGGAATTTCTCACCGTAGGGATGGCCATTTCAGCTGGTGCCATAGCCTCAGAACCGAAGGTTAGTGCGAATGGGGTTTCCCTGGTTGGCCCCGGGTGGTTGTGCGAACAACCCATAAGGCTGGGGGAAGTTCGTCCAACCATCTACCCTCGCGTCCCTCAAGGTTCTTCCATGGGCGGTTAGGACCAGCTTTATTGGCGACTTCTTGGCTGATTTACCTTGGGGTCTGCTCACTGAAGATTTTGCATGACGGACTTTGACTCTTCCCAATTCTGTAGTAAATGCCGTAGAAAATTGGAGTCCATGATCAGAAACGATTGTATGTGGAAGGCCGAATCTGCACCAGATGTTGTCGTGGACAAAGTTGATTGCGTTCTCTTCTGTTATATTGGCTAATGCCTTGGCTTCTATCCACTTGGAGAAGTAATCAACAGCTACTATCACGTACTTGCAACTACCACGGGCGGGAGGGAAGGGTTCGATGATATCGATCCCCCACATATCAAATGGCCACGTAGGTATCACAAGTGTTTGCTCAACTGCCGGTAGTCTAGGAATGTCAGAGAATCTTTGGCATTTGTCACATTTTCTAACATAGGTGTGCGCGTCTTCCCTCAGGTTTGGCCAATAGTAACCTAGCGATATGATCTTGTCAGCTAAGGTTCTGGCCCCCAGGTGTCCGCCGCAAACACCTTCATGTACTTCTGCCAAGAGGTTCTCAATTTCCTTGGGATAGACAAACCTTAGCAGGGGCTTCGTGAAAGATTTTCGGTGGAGGACTCCGCTCATCACCACGAACCTTGGGGACCTCTTCTTGATAAGTTTGGCTTGAGCCTCATCTTCTGGGAGTTTCTCCTTCTCAATGTACTCAATGTAGTCGTCGATCCAACATCTCTCCTCTCCATCTAGGAGCATGACTTGTAGTCTTTCGTACGCAGGTTCCTCGGCATAAACTACATATGGACTGGTCTTAGATGTAGACACGTCCATGGTTGCTAGTTTAGAGAGAACGTCTGCGACTTGATTATCTTCCCTGCCTATTTGCTTGAGTTCGAAAAATTCCATCTTCTTCGTCATGTCTAGGACAAGGTCTCTATATTTGGCAAGGGTGGGG
Source organism: Adenophora triphylla var. japonica (assembly GCA_022495995.1). Taxonomy (NCBI): domain Eukaryota; kingdom Viridiplantae; phylum Streptophyta; class Magnoliopsida; order Asterales; family Campanulaceae; genus Adenophora; species Adenophora triphylla. The sequence continues at coordinate 73,201 of JAFEMH010004415.1, forward strand.
TCTTGGGTGTTATACTCTCCCTTTACTTGTTTGACAACGAGTTGGGAGTCACAGAAAGCCGCCACCTTAGTTGCTCCGTAGAAGGAGGCCAACTCAATACCAAATATTAAAGCTTCATGTAACGACCCTAACCCTAGGCACTAATTTAACATCATATTGTGTGCTTTTAAAATTATTGTTAATATTATGTGTTCATTTTTATATCATTGATTCTTATAATAGGATGAGATAATGGAGAAAATTAAATAAAGTCCTTGGGGAAAGTATAATAATTGACAATAAATAAAATGTGAGTAGTTAGGTTTAGTTGTGTAGGGGAAATAAATAAAAGGATGATAACTTTTAAAAGTATGATATGGGGGACCATACTTGTCTTGACTTTCCCCTCCCTTCCCCTCCTTCTTGACCGCCCCCCCCCCTTTTTCTCCTTTACCATTTATACACTCCACCTCCCTCCATCATCATCATTATTATACTCCTTCTCCCTTCTTCTTCTCCTCCTTGAAGTTTCTCTCTCAATCCATGGAAGCTCCCTTCCAAGTCTTGGAGCTAGCTCATCTTCTAACCATTTCCAAGTCTAAGAGCAATTTTGAGGATGGATCATCTAGAAGAACAAATCAAGCTAAGAAGATCAACCTTCCATCCTAAAAACCTAAAGTGAGTTGTTATGACCTTCCCTTCTTTAAATGTTCATGAATATTTAATGTTGTTATTGTTGTTCTAATGGCTATTTGATACTTTGGGGAAGCCTTCTTGGATTTGAGGAAAATGTTAGTGTTATAGAAAGTGTTGTTGTTCTTGGAAGTGTTAAAGAGTAGAAGTAAATGAGTTGAGTTGGATTAAAATGGAAATCTTGAAAATTGGTAGTAATTGGGGTGAAAAAACCAAGTAGTAATGATCTAGGTTAAGGGCATGGTACTTTGGAGATTAAATGAGTTAGAAGGAAGTAACAAAGTTAGAATTTTCCCTTAGGTTCACAAATTAGAAGGCTCTTGGTTGGAAGATTGGTTTATTGGAAATCATGTGATAAATGATTTAGATTTATAACATATTTGGGTCTAAAATGATTTAGTATGTGAAGTATGAAGTTAGTAAGCTTTCTAGGTATACACAAAATAAAGGAATCTTGGTTGGGAACAAATGGGTATAAGTGATGAAGGATTTCGCATCTATGTTGATTCTCGGGGCTCAGTCACGAGTCGTGCCCGTGGCACGAGTCGTGCCTAAGGTGTGGGACGAGTCGTGACTAGGTTTATAAGGAAGTCGTGCCTTGTAGGGGCGGCAGATTCGAAGGAAGGTGCAATGGGCACGAGTCGTGCCCCTGGGGCACGAGTCGTGCCCGGCACGGTTTTTCACATCAAGTTTAGAGTTGTTCAAACCTAATCAAACTCGAACCAAAATGGAATCTCTTTAACCTAGATTAAATTAGAATACTTTGGCTACACATTGACATCCTAAGTGATCAAAATGGAATTGGGGAAGTACTTTAAATGTTGCTTGAAAAGCGCTAGTTAACCTAGTTTGGTAACTTAGCGTAAATGATTCTAACTTGGTAAATTGAACTTGGATCTTCATAGAGGCCTTGTATTATTGTATAAAGACCTTGTAGGATGGATTGATGGTATTTCCTTGCCTTACTTTGAGTTCATATACATTGGTTATATTATGCATAGTGTGTTGATTTATTGTTGCACTATGATATTGGTTTGACACATGAGTATATTTACCATGTTGATATATTGTTATCCCTTTTTGTGGATTGTATTCAAGTATCTATTATGTGCTTGATAATGTTGAATACTTGATATAGTATTGCTATCTTCATGATATCTTTGTTGTGGTATGTATCCCTACTTTGGATCATACAATGTTTGGTTAAGCAAGTATGTTATTACCGTGCTTAGTTATGTAAATCCAGTGGTATTGATTTATTTGTTTGTTGGACAATGTATGGAATTATAATGGCATCGAGCCAAGTTCATTATAATTCATACATTGGTAACCCAATTGTCCCCCTTGTGTGGGATTTGTGGGCTAGCATCTCCTTTTGAGGTAGATGGTCTAGTTTCACCGGATATGGCTGTGTGTCGAATCCCTATGGTAATCATTATTGTTCATGGTTCCGAACCGCTTCTTCAACTGTCTTTGCTCGGTTGTGTATATCCTTTTGGAGATGAAACCTTGGCTCGCATCCTTCTAAGTGTTACTTTATCGTACTTATGTGTTGTGATATATTCATGCCGAGATGGTCGTTGTTTCCAACCAAGATGGGACGGTTGGCGGCGAGCCTCTCGGGTTATGTGGATATGTCTTTTGATGTGTTGCATCTTATATGGCATATTGCTGCATTCATAATAGCTCATTGAGATTTATTCTCACCCCTCTCCCTTTTCTTGTTTTAGATTCCGAGACAGGTGGACCGACCAAGTAAGGGCGGAAAGGAGTTTAGAAGTGGTATTTTGGGAATTGTCGGGTTATGTTAGATTGGTGTAGAAAGTGTTTGTTAGCATAATTCTTTTAAAAGGTTGTATTCATAAACTTTAATTCCATATTATATTCGATATCTTTTGTAACTAAAACCGTTTATTATTTTCGTGGTTGGTTAACTCTCCCTCCAATGTGGAAGGAGTAGAGTTACTTTGAAATGGTTGTGTTTAAGTTTGGAGATGAAATCAAAGTTTTTTTAAAAATTTGGAGAATTGGGTTAGTTTGAGGACGCTCCAGCTCGGGACACGTGTAGGTTCCGGGTCGGGGTCCTCACGCTGGTATCGAGCTCTTAGAGTTCTCGGGTAGAGTCTAGTTTGAGTGAGAGTGTGCGATAACTTACGTCGAGAGTTTAATGCGTAAATTTGTTCAAAGACAGAAATTGATATTGACCAACCAAGGAATCAAGGAAAGGTGAGTTAACAAAAGATAGATTTCCCCACCATCATTTGAGGTATTTTACCTGTCTCAGAGTTAGGGTTCATACTTTTATAAATCCCTCGTTCATTCGTTCTCATGTGGCATTACATTTCACCTTTTATTTGCATAAATTGGCCTAAAAGTTGCCTTATGTGTTGGAGGTTCTATTCCTACGGGAGAGTACCTTGAATTATTCTTGTTTATCATGGTGATTGTGATTTGGGAGGACTGTCGCAGGAAGCGAGTCTCCTTATCTATGTTTGATTTGCCTCCGTGTGTGGTAGAGGCGGATGAGTCATTATTTGCTATTTTATCATATATGCATAAATGTCGAAAGTATGGCCTAATTAAGAGTGATTTATGGTTGTATAACTTGCGTAAGTAATTATACATTGGTGTCTCGTGGTGGAGACTAGATATATGAGACTAGTATTGAAAATAATAGTCTAAGCGGGATTATATGGGTTATAAAATATCGCGAGTACGAGATCTTATGGAACTAATATATCTTTGCCTTATGTGCTATTAGTTGACTAAGTGGTGTTTTCCATGTGAGTTTCAAAATGGGTTTTCATCAGGTATCATACCAGGACATCGAGGCTTTGAATTGATATAAGGTACTATTTTAGTATTCGGATCCCTAGATAGAGGACACTAATTGGGAGGACAGAATTGATGATTCATTTTGGGAAAATTATTTGATAAAGAAGATAATGAGCGTAGTGAATCTCCATAAGGGTAAATTGTTACTACATTTAGAAAAGATGATACTTGGTGGTTAATTATAAGGTTATAGAGATCTTAAATAGGTAACTGCGAAGAATAAGTATTCGTTAGCACTTGTTGACGATTTGTATGACTGATTTTAGAAACTAGTAGGATACTCAATGGTTATTAGTTGGATTTTTCGGAGTGTTACAATTACAGTGAGAATTTGCTTTAAGGATATACTTAAGACAACATTTATATCTAGTAATGCAATTCATTTTGAATTGTGGATTGTGTATTAGTATGGGAGAGGTAAATAGTGGTAAATGCGAAGAAGTATAATAGATACGCTTATTGGTGACGTAAAGGATCAACTTCAGAAATTGGTAATGTATATATATGGTTTGTTTTGAGAGACGATTAGCATTTGATGAGAAAGGAAAATGAGGATGAATCTTATGGGAAGAAAGGATACTTTAGGATGATTATACCCTATAGGTCGATTTAGTTGTGTGACTCATATGAGGGATTAGTGTGATGCTTGAGAGATATTGGCGTTATGCGGATTTTGAGTTGTTGATGGTTAACAAGAAGTAAGTTAGTTTGCACTTTGTTAAGGTTAATTGCAATTTGAGGATGATTTACCTAGTTTATAATCTTAGTGATTGTTTTAGTGTTATTTATCAAGGATAATAATAGTATTGCGAGATTGTGTTTTCTTACGAGAATTCAACTAAGTAAAATATTATGAGTGGTGGCTACACTATAAATAGAAGTTAAACAAGAATAATATGTTAGAATTGTTTAAATGTGTTTTAAAACTTGGAAGTGTGTGTTGAACTTCGATATGAGCAATTGTGACTTCTTCGGGGATAATTGATTTAATAAGGCCGCAAACCATTTTCGTGTAAATTGAAATTGTGAGTAATTTAACTATCTACCACTGGTATGGGACTGGGTTGTAGATAATTAAATCACTCGAGTTATTTTGTTAGCTTATCAATCTTGTGAAATTTCTTAAATTGTGAGTGGTTGAGTTAATTAAAACTGGTATGGACCGGTTTTAAATAAATAAACCATTCGGGTCTCTTTGAATCTCTTTTTCTATTATCCTTTGGAATTTTGAAAGATGTTGTAATCTTTAGAAAGACTTGGTATCCTAAAGATATAAATTGTTCGTAAGCAAGTAGAAATTGCAACCTAGTTTCCCTATAATGATTAATTGTATTCAAGTTTTGGTCCGAAAATGAATTGATAAATGTGGGGTTATTATTGTGTCGATCACAATAGACTCGGTTTTGTTTTGGAGTTGGATCGGCTCACGTTGTGGGCGGCCAACCCTTCAATTTGAATATTGATTTGTCACTAGTCCCGAACATAATTGGAATATTGAATGGTGATAATAGAATGTTGATGTTAGAAGATTTATTAAAATATTTAGAGTTCTAGGTTGAACTTGAGAGTATTATCGCTATAGCTTTTATGATTGAGTTACATTGGAAGTAAAGAGGGGTATGTTGTTCGTTATAGAAAGTTGAATTGTATTTTCTACTCGTTATATATATAGCCCGATGAGAGGTTTATCGATGAAGTCCTCACATATGTTAGGATAGTTCGATCGTATAAAACCCATAGTGTTAAATGGATTGGATAGACATCGTTCGGGAAGATCCTTTTGGGAAGGTAGGAATGCTATTAAGTTTAACCTTGTGAAAAGTTGAGGAATCATTACTTGTTGTTGATGATATGCTACGGGCATGAACAATGGATGTTAGTAGTCAATAGTACGTATGGTTACCAAAGTGGTTGAGTGCGTATAATAGTAGTTATCATTCTAACATTAAGATAAAACAAGATGAGGCATAGTTTGGGAAGAAAATATCGATCTCTAATTTGTTGGGGGTGAGTTCCGGAGAGGCAAGGCCTAAGGTAAATTGGCGCCAAAGTTCGTTAATCCATTTGAAGCTTAGAAGAGGTGGGTGATTTGACTTATAGGCGACTTGGAGAAGCTTATAGAGTATTTGAAGTCTTAATGTGATATTGTAATGTATTTGGTGACCTAAGTTGTAATACTTTAATTATTTACATTTTCGTTGAGATCGGAAAATTCGTGTTAGTGAAATTTGTATAGTATGCTTGGATCATTAAGTGGTAATATCATATTATTAATGGAATTAGAAATTTAATTTCTTTCGGGGGAAAGAATCACAACATTGAAGAGACTAATTGGGAATTGAAGTCTGAGGTATACTTGTAACCGAGGCGGGTTGATCAGTTAGGAAAGTGATAGTCAAATTCGGGACGAATTTTCTTTAAGGGGGAGTGAGTGTAACGACCCTAACCCTAGGCACTAATTTAACATCATATTGTGTGCTTTTAAAATTATTGTTAATATTATGTGTTCATTTTTATATCATTGATTCTTATAATAGGATGAGATAATGGAGAAAATTAAATAAAGTCCTTGGGGAAAGTATAATAATTGACAATAAATAAAATGTGAGTAGTTAGGTTTAGTTGTGTAGGGAAATAAATAAAAGGATGATAACTTTTAAAAGTATGATATGGGGGACCATACTTGTCTTGACTTTCCCCTCCCTTCCCCTCCTTCTTGACCGCCCCCCCCCCCTTTTTCTCCTTTACCATTTATACACTCCACCTCCCTCCATCATCATCATTATTATACTCCTTCTCCCTTCTTCTTCTCCTCCTTGAAGTTTCTCTCTCAATCCATGGAAGCTCCCTTCCAAGTCTTGGAGCTAGCTCATCTTCTAACCATTTCCAAGTCTAAGAGCAATTTTGAGGATGGATCATCTAGAAGAACAAATCAAGCTAAGAAGATCAACCTTTCATCCTAAAAACCTAAAGTGAGTTGTTATGACCTTCCCTTCTTTAAATGTTCATGAATATTTAATGTTGTTATTGTTGTTCTAATGGCTATTTGATGCTTTGGGGAAGCCTTCTTGGATTTGAGGAAAATGTTAGTGTTATAGAAAGTGTTGTTGTTCTTGGAAGTGTTAAAGAGTAAAAGTAAATGAGTTGAGTTGGATTAAAATGGAAATCTTGAAAATTGGTAGTAATTGGGGTGAAAAAACCAAGTAGTAATGATCTAGGTTAAGGGCATGGTACTTTGGAGATTAAATGAGTTAGAAGGAAGTAACAAAGTTAGAATTTTCCCTTAGGTTCACAAATTAGACGGCTCTTGGTTGGAAGATTGGTTTATTGGAAATCATGTGATAAATGATTTAGATTTATAACATATTTGGGTCTAAAATGATTTAGTATGTGAAGTATGAAGTTAGTAAGCTTTCTAGGTATACACAAAATAAAGGAATCTTGGTTGGGAACAAATGGGTATAAGTGATGAAGGATTTCGCATCTATGTTGATTCTGGCTCAGTCACGAGTCGTGCCCCGTGGCACGAGTCGTGCCTAAGGTGTGGGACGAGTCGTGACTAGGTTTATAAGGAAGTCGTGCCTTGTAGGGGACGACATATTCGAAGGAAGGTGCAATGGGCACGAGTCGTGCCCCTGGGGCACGAGTCGTGCCCTGGCCTGGTTTTTCACATCAAGTTTAGAGTTGTTCAAACCTAATCAAACTCGAACCAAAATGGAATCTCTTTAACCTAGATTAAATTAGAATACTTTGGCTACACATTGACATCCTAAGTGATCAAAATGGAATTGGGGAAGTACTTTAAATGTTGCTTGGAAAGCGCTAGTTAACCTAGTTTGGTAACTTAGCAGAAATGATTCTAACTTGGTAAATTGAACTTGGATCTTCATAGAGGCCTTGTATTATTGTATAAAGACCTTGTAGGATGGATTGATGGTATTTCCTTGCCTTACTTTGAGTTCATATACATTGGTTATATTATGCATAGTGTGTTGATTTATTGTTGCACTATGATATTGGTTGGACATGAGTATATTTACCATGTTGATATATTGTTATCCCTTTTTGTGGATTGTATTCAAGTATCTATTATGTGCTTGATAATGTTGAATACTTGATATAGTATTGCTATCTTCATGATATGCTGTTGTGGTATGTATCCCTACTTTGGATCATACAATGTTTGGTTAAGCAAGTATGTTATTACTGTGCTTAGTTATGTAAATCCAGCTGGTATTGATTTATTTGTTTGTTGGACAATGTATGGAATTATAATGGCATCGAGCCAAGTTCATTATAATTCATACATTGGTAACCCAATTGTCCCCCTTGTGTGGGATTTGTGGGCTAGCATCTCCTTTTGAGGTAGATGGTCTAGTTTCACCGGGGATATGACTGTGTGTCGAATCCCTATGGTATCGTTATTGTTCATGGTTCCGGAACCGCTTCTTCAACCGTTGCCGCTCGGTTGTGTATATCCTTTGGAGATGAAACCTTGGCTCGGCATCCTTCTAAGTGTTACTTTATCGTACTTATGTGTTGTGATATATTCATGCTTTGAGATGGTCGTTGTTTCCAACCGGTATGGGACGGTTGGCGGCAGGAGCCTCTCGGGTTATGTGGATATGTCTTTTGATGTTTTGCATCTTATATGGCATATTGCTTTGCATTCATAATAGCTCATTGAGATTTATTCTCACCCCTCTCCCTTTGTTTTAGATTCCGAGACAGGTGGACCGACCAAGTAAGGGCGGAAAGGAGTTTAGAAGTGGTATTTTGGGAATTGTCGGGTTATGTTAGATTGGTGTAGAAAGTGTTTGTTAGCATAATTCTTTTAAAGGGTTGTATTCATAAACTTTAATTCCATATTATATTCGATATCTTTTGTAACTAAAACCGTTTATTATTTTCGTGGTTGGTTAACTCTCCCTCCAATGTGGAAGGAGTAGAGTTACTTTGAAATGGTTGTGTTTAAGTTTGGAGATGAAATCAAAGTTTTTAAAAAAAATTAGGAGAATTGGGTTAGTTTGAGGACGCTCCAGCTCGGGACACGTGTAGGTTCCGGGTCGGGGTCCTCACACTTCATATTCAGCTTGATTGTTGGAGGCAGGGAACTTGAAACAAATGGCGTCTTGCATAGTGTACTCTCCTTCCGGGCTTGCTAGTACAACTCCAGCTCCGCTTCTTTCCTTTGTAGCTGATCCGTCCGTATAAAGGATTCAACAGTTGGATGGGAGTTCAATGGGAGAGTCTTTTTCCTCCGGTGCGTTTTGCTTCCGGGAGGTGGGGAGATGCTCACCCATAAAGGCAGTCTCGACCATGAAGTCAACCAAAGACTGTGCCAGGAGGGTCTTCCTTGGTTGGTAGGTGATATCAAACTCAGTAAGAGCGATGGACCAATTAAGGAGACGTCCGGAGCCGTCCAACTTATGTAATATCTTCTTCAGTGGTTCATTTGTGTACACGGTGATAGGATGTGCAGAAAAATAGGCACATAATTTCCTCGATGCAATGACTAGCGCGTACGCTATCTTCTCCACATTAAAGTATCTGCTTTCCACGTCAGACAGTGCCTTAGAGACATAGTAGACGGGCTTCTGAATTCCTTCGTCATTCCGAACTAGGACAGCTGCGACAGCATGATCAGTGGCAGCTAGGAAGACGTACAACATCTCACCGGTAGTCGGACTGCTGAGCAAGGGAGGGGAACCCAAGTACTTCTTCAACCGGAGGAATGCTTCAGAGCATTCGGGAGTCCAGGAGAAGCTCTTGGTACCCTTCAATACCTTGAAAAAGGGCAGTGACTTTTCGGCAGATTTGGCATGAATCTTCCAAGGGCCGCTATTCTTCCATTAAGTCTTTGAACCTCCTTGATAGTGGTAGGTTCCTTCATGTCAATGAGCGCCTTAATCTTTTCAGGGTTGGCCTCTATTCCCCTTTGAGATACCATGAAGCCTAGGAACTTCCCCGCCGTTACTCCAAATACGCACTTGCTTGGATTCAGCTTCATGTTATTAGCTCGGAGGTTGTTGATTGTCTCTTCCAGGTCAGGAACGTGACTGCCCTCCTTGGTCTTTATGACCATGTCGTCGATATAGGCCTCCATGTTGCGACCTATTTGTGCTTCAAATACTTGGTTCACCATTCGTTGGTATGTGGCACCCGCGTTCTTGAGCCCAAAAGGCATCATGATGTAACAGTAATTTCCCCCAGGTGTTTGGAAGGCCGTCTTCTCGATGTCCTCTTCCGCCATTTTTATCTGATGATAGCCTGAATAGGCATCTAGGAAGCTGAGAGTTTGGTGTCCAGCAATGGAGTCAACCAACTTGTCAATTCTGGGGAGAGGATAGCTGTCTTTGGGGCAGGCCTTGTTCAGATCAGTGAAGTCTATACACATACGCCACTTCCCATCTTGCTTCTTCACCATAACTACATTGGCCAACCAAATGGGGTACTTGACTTCACGAATTATTTCGGCGCTAAGTAATTTCTGTACCTCTTCTTTAATAGCTTCCTCCTTGTCTCTCGCAAAGTTTCTCCTTGTCTGGGAGACAGTCTTCGCCAAAGGATCAACTTCCAGGCGGTGGAGGGCCACTTCTTCATTGATCCCTCTCATGTCTTCGACTATCCAAGCAAAGACGTCGAGACTATTTTTTAAGAGGGTGGTGATTCTTTCTTTCTCTTCTGGAGATAGTTGGCCCCCGAGTTTAATTTTCTGTTCAGGATAGTCAGGATTGATGACTATCTCTTCCAGCTCATCTACAGGCTTCATTTCAGGACCGTCTCGAAATTCCAGAGACTCGATAATAATTTCTCTAATTCTCCTCCCTTCGTTGTCGTTCACATTGAGGCCTTCTTCCTCCATAAGTTTATCAACGTCAGGAAGTTCGACCTTTCCCAAGTCGTGGTTGGCCCCCGAGTTCTGGCCGTTGACAAGGATAGGGTCTTCCTCGGAGACGGACGGAACTATACCTTGGTCATCTGCAATTTCTTGGACCATAGGTACTTCCTCAGATACAGGTGGAATTGTGCCTTGGCCATCTGCAATTTCTAGGACCATAGGCTCTTCCTCATTATCAAGTACCTCACGGATATAGCTCATTCTAGAGCTAGTCTCGGTGGTTTTCTGAGATTTAGAGATCTTAATGTTTTCCTCGGGGGTATCTATCTCCACACTCTTCGATTTTTTCCGACTCTTGATGACATGTTCCAAGAAGTCCTTGGGGGTTGCCCTCACACACCCAATTCCAGCATGAGTGGGAAATTTAACTCGTTGGTGAGGAAGGGAGGCCACCATACCAAGTTTAGCTTGACTTGGAATGCCTATGATTGCATGATAGTCACTAGTCAAGTCCATGACTATAAAAGTGACAGTAGCTTTGGCTCGGAAGGGGTGTTCACCGACTTCAAGTTCCAGTTCCACAGTTCCTTTAGCTCCAACCTTATGGTTGGTGAATCCTTCCAGCCTACCATGATATGATTCTAGTATAGTGTCTTTCAATCCCATCTGTTGGAAAGCGGAATAGTACAGAATGTCACGGGAGGCCCCCGTGTCCACAAGTAATCTTTCCGATTCCACATTGTCGATTCGACCCTTTATCACCAAGGGTTGTTCACGGGCAGCACGGCTTCCTGCCAGTTCGTTGGGAGAAAAATTGATGACCTCTTCCGCCTTATGAATCCAAGCAGGCACATGGTACACCTTGCTTAGTTCATGGATCTGGTCCCTTAGCTTTCTGGTAGAAGTTACTTCTTCACGGATCACGTGCAATTTGGCTCTAGGAGGCCTACGGTCTCCGTCTTCACTTTTATCATCATCTTCACTTTCCTCTTCCTTCCGCTTCCGCTTGTTGTTGTCTTTTTTCATGACATAGCGGTCTAGCTTTCCCTCGTCAACCCATTTTTGGATTATTTTCTTGAGGGCCCAACAGCCATCAGTGGTGTGCCCGTTATCCTTGTGAAAATCACAATATTTGGAGGTATCACGGGGAAACTTTGGCTTATCACTCAGCGGACGAGGAGGTAGAAGATTCACTAGTTGCATGATTTCTGAGATGGGCTTGGTCAGAGGGGTGAGCACTTCATGTTTCTCGGTGCCTCTTGTTCTGTTCTTCCCCTTGGATCCCTTACCGTTCCCACTATCATTCTGGCGAGTGGCAGATGCCTCTGGTTCCGTCTTATCGGATCCCTATTTCTTGCTCTTGTCCTCGGCCATTGCAATGGCGTATGTCATATGGTATAATTCGGTCTTGGACTTAGGTTCCCGGGCGGAGAGTTCATAGATGAGGGGACCAGATTTCAATCCAGAGTTGAAACAAACAATGACTTCCCTGTCAGTGAGGCTCTCCTCCACTTGGTCTGCCATTTTTCGGAACCGGTTGTAATAGCTGAGGGTGGTTTCCCCTTTCCCTTGCTCGATATTGGCAAGGTCGGTCAATCTCATCTTTCTCCTACCAGCCGTGGCAAAGTGGTTCAGAAACATTCTCCTCATGCCTCTCCAGCTATCGATGCAACCTTTTTTCAGCTCACGGAACCAGGTCAAAGCTGTTCCGGAGAAGGTGCTCGCGAAAGCTTTGCAAAGCATGTCGTCAGCTACGGTGAGGAGATTCATGGTTTGTTCAAAACTTTGCACATGGTCCTTGGCGTCAGTGGTTCCGTTGTACTTTTCAAAATTCGGGATTTTGAGGTGAGGATTAGGTGGTGCAGCAGTTATCCTCAAGGAGAACGGACGAGTTGCCCAGTCAAAGTCGTCATCGTCAAATTTCTTTCCCATCTCCATGTCATCCAGCCTTTGTTTCAATATTTCCCATTGTTTTGTTTCTACTCCCTTTTCACTGCTTGAGCAGGTGCTTCGTTGGGAGCTTCGGGTTGATTTATCCTTGGGGCGACCATTCACCCTACTGTGTTCCGCGTCATGTCGGTGGCTGTCCCATTTGGATGGGGCCTTATCACGCCTTGGTTCCAAGTCTTGGCCACCAAGTATCATCTTATATGGTTCCGGGGTCCTCGGCCTGACAAATTCACGAGAACGAGGACGGGGAGAATCTGGGCGAGGTCGACGTGGTCGAGGAGAATCATGACGAGATCGACGAGGACGAGGTGATCCAGGACGACGAGGAGCTATGACGAGACGAGGTGGTGACATTCGCCTGTTTAAACTGAGCCTTGTCCTTAGGTCCCGTGAGTTCACTTCCTCTTCCCTAGGAGTTAAGTGGCTTCTCAGGTCAACCACCTGATCCTTCTTCTTACTGTCATGCCGAGGACGGGTAAGTTCTCGGGGGGCTTGCTTTGGTGGTTCAGCAGGTTCGAGGGGAGGAGCTCGGTGCTCACCTCGATCCCTTCCCAGGGGGTTGCCCATAGACGGCATCATGAATTCAACCATGGAATGGTCTGGGTCCAATTGCAAAAGAGCAGCCTGTGTTTCGTACATCCTTTGCAATGTCTCTATTTGTTTATGTAACAAAGAGCGTCAGTCAATGGGTTGAGTTCCTCCTGTTTGACCGGTGTCGGCATTCTTTGTCTTCTTCCTTCCCGCTTGCTTCCCGCGAGGACGAGTAGGACGAGGAAGCTCAGCACCCTCTCCCTCGGCATTCGCCTGACCCTTGGAACGAAGAGTCATGGCGAGGGGAGGAGGGGCGTCTGGCTGAAGTAGAGGAGGAGGAGGAGGAGGAGGAGGAGGAGGAGGTAGCTCCTCGGCACCTGTGTTCACCCCATTCACTTGGGTTTGGTCCTCAGCAGTTACACTTGTAAATTGTCCGTCCATTGCAAATCAACAACAAATTACCAAGTGTAAATTTCTCAAAAATCACGATTTCCAATAGATCCAAATTTCTGGCCAAAATTAGGGCAAATTTTGACCACAAACAAACAGCCAATTGCGATTTTTCCAACACAAAAAATTCAAGCCAAAAATTCGCTTCAGACGCGAGTTTGCAGATTCCGACCGAATTTTTGCAGAATCCGGCGGTTTCAAGAACAGAGCCCAAAACGGAACAAGAATTTCCTTTGAAATCTAGCAGATTTCCGGCAAGAAAATTGGCTTTTAGCGAGCTTTTTTCAGGCCAAACAAAGGGTGTTTGAATCGATTTCCTAAGCAATGGAACCACCGATGATGCCAAAATCGTCAAATCAGCCCAAATCCAAGCGATGAATGCTCCGGCGATTGCAAGGCCTGAAAATAAGAGAAAACACGTAAACTAAGCCGGGGCGGATCCGGCTAAAGGCCCTCCGACGTGAGAGTAAGTTCACGGTTTGTATGTGAGAAACTAAATTGACAGAGTTTCTGTATTGTAAAAAGTAACGTACCAAATAATGAGCCATATGGCTTGTATTTATAGGGATGGATTGATAGAATCCATGTTGAAGTGAACTTGTAAAGAGATAAGATATAATCCTAAGAGAATTATATCTGTTAAGGAGTCATTGTTTGACTTGAATTGGTGTTGGTAATTGTAATCCTGATTGGATCACAACTGTAGAATCCTTGTTGAATAAGGACTGTATAATCTGCTAGCCGGAACGCCGAGGAGCAAGAATGTTTCATCTCGGCATTTGCATATAAGCCGAGATGCATGATTTTGTCTCCTAGTCATTTGTTGATTGGCCAACATGTGAAGATGCCGAGATGAACGATTTTGTCTCCTCGTCACTTTAATGATATGCCGAGGTAAGAACTTTTCTCTCCTCGTCACTTGTGATATCTCGGAATACGACGGCCCAAGTACGAAGATATAAGGCCGAGATGGATGCTCCTCGGCATACGAGGAAGGTGTTCCTTGGCCCTGATACTTGTGTGTTGGATTATGTTTATGGCCCAATCAATTTGGGCCCAATTCGGGCAAGCCCATGTTCGTATCTCGGTTTATACCGTTCATAATATATTATTTTTCAACCTAATGACGTTAAGAAACTTAACGGGACTGCCATTGTGGCATCCTAGTCAGTATGCCACATCTCTATCTATATAAAAGCAGGATAGTGAAAAAAGCCCGCCCAAACCAGGGGCAAAATAGACATTTCACAGCGTGGCAATGTTGAAGATAATCAGCGAAAATGACACGTGGTATGCTCGGAATGGGTGGAATTTGGCGCGTGCGGTTCACGCGCCGACAGAGGCGCGTGACCGCGAGCAAAAAAAAATTTTTTTTTTTTTAAAAACTTGCCACGTGGTGGCTTCGATTACCGGTTTTTTTCCAGCTTTTTTTTTTTTTATTTTCCACCCGTTTTTTTTACCTCAATTATTTTATAATAAATTAATTTTTTTTTAAAAAAAAATTACACCAAAATTCATAATTTTTTTTCTCTATAAATAGAGTCTATTTTCATTTGATTTGGACAAAAAAAAAACCTCTTTTTTAAATGAAAATTTCACCCTTTTTTTTTTTTACCTAAATTATTTCATAATAAATAAATTTTTAAAGAAAAAAAAATTACACAAAAATTCTTAATTTTTTTTCTCTATAAATAGAGTCTATTTTCGTTTGATTTGGACACAGAAAAAAAAACCCTTCTTTTTAAAATATAAATTTCTTAATTACCCTTTCTTAATTTACCTTTTGGAATTCTCAATATTTTTTTGTGAAAATTAATTAAGTGTGAAGTATTTTTTTAATTATAAATGATAATAATAATAATTTTACTAATCAAAAAAATAAATAATATAAAATAAAAAAAAAGTGGTGGGTATAGAATGATGAGTTGAAAGGGGTATTATGGTTATTAGGTTTATTTTAGTTCGATACATCAAATAATTTAGTAGCTAATCCAACATTAATTATGTCCCCTTTTTATATATAATAGACGAAAATGTAATGTATTTTTTTTTAACATGTCAATTTTTTTAATTGATTACTCCCTCCGTCTCACCCGAAGCGTCACTTTTTACCCAAAAGGGTGTCCCGTTTAAAGCGTCACCCTTTCCTAAAAAGGAAATATTTTATTAATATTTTATTACCCATCCACTATTCCCTCCACTAATTCTCTCTCCTCTACCCTCACAACACTTTTTAAATTCACTATATTCTCCACTAATTCTCTCTCATATTTTCAAATTACACTCACAACATTTTTTCTTCCCACACTTTTTCTTAATTTGCGTGCCACCCCTAAAATGGCGACGTTTCTACCGGGACGGAGGGAGTATATATTTTTATTATTATTTTGTTAACTTCTTTGTCGCATTAGCATTGCCCTTTTTACTTTTTTTTTCTTGGGATAGTGAAAATTAATTACGTGTAAAGTATTTTTTTAATTATAAATGATAATAATAATAATTTTACTAATCAAAAAAATAAATAATATAAAATAAAAAAAAGTGATGGGTATAGAATGATGAGTTGAAAGGGGTAATATGGTTATTAGGTTTATTTTAGTTTGATACATCAAACAATTTAGTAGCTAATCAAACATTAATTTTGTCCCCTTTTTATATATAATAGACGAACTTTTAATGTATTTTTTTTTGGAACATGTCTTTTTTTTTTAATTGGTAATATATATTTGTAAATTATTTCATGATTGCAAATCATTTGTGGACGTTTATTATTATTATTTTGCCATTTTTACATGAGAAACGATAAAGTTATAAAAATATGTTTAGTAAAATATCGTCACCTCATTTTATATTTATTATTTTGTAAACTTTTTGGTCGCATTAGCATTGCGTTTTTTACTTTGTTTTCTTGGGATAATGAAAATGTTGATTTAAAATAAAAAAAAATTTGAAACCTTTTTGCTATTCATTTTTTTAAAGAAAAAAGGAGCGTTTCAATGGACGTTTTTATTGAATATATTTGAAACCCTAAAAAAATTAGTGGGCCTTATCATGGTTTATTTTTTAAGCTGACTTCTCCAAATAATTTTATTTTAACTGTATATATTCAAATTGTGCTATTTATATATCAAGGCCAATTCAAATAAAATTTTAATTTGTGTATGACAATTTTCTTCTGCTTATCATAAAAAATAATGAAATAATGTATAACTAAAGTAGGGGGAAAAAGGTGTGTACTTTTGGGGATGGTATGGTCCGTTTTGTTGTGTGGTGGATGTGTAGGTGGGTAGGTTAGGAAGAAAATGAAAATTTTACCATTCATTAATAAAATAAAGATTAATTATTTTTCCGTGAAATGAAAATTTTTTTATATGTGGATTTTTTTTCCTTTTCATCCATAATTATTCTCCCTCCATTCCAAAATAAGGTTCTTAGGTTGACATTACGTGATTATTTATATATAATAATGATAATCATGTATGTTTGTACTGACACTGTAGTAAGTGGTAAGGGGGTTTCCACAGTTTATAAAAACATCTTATTTTATTTATTTTATTTCAATATCCGTTTTTTTTAGTATAAGCAACTTCCCGTGTATCGCACGGGTGTTACACTAGGAAAGAGTACATTTTATTTTAATTCTTTTAATAATTATTATTTACAAATAAATATTAATCATATTCGTTTACTTATTTAATTGATATTTTTTTGATTTAAAATATTGATGCTGCAGGAAATGTGCTTCTCAATCTTCCTCCACGTGGCAGACCGATCACCGGCTGACTCGAAAATGTAACCCACGACTAGCCGGATGTGTCTCCTGCGAAGACGCCTAAGGCGCTGAGAGTAAGATAACAGCTTGTATAAAGCTCAAAATGTATTGAATAATGAACTCGTAATACAAAATGGCGCTTACCTTTCACCGTTTGTAGCGATGAAGTATTTATAGGCAAGAGTGATGTATTTTGGGAGGCAACATGTCCTCCGAGATTATAGCTACAGCTACTGGACGTGGGAACATGTCTATAACGGTCCCCGATTTATAGGGATGTGGTTAAGAGGATTGTTCAACCAAATAAGCCTGCAAGTGTTAAGTCGTCACTGGCTGATGAGGTCGAGGTCGCCACTCGTGGAATGGTCGACCGACCGTCTGCAGCATGGTTCGTACCCGAATTGTAGCATGGATCACGAGGCCTCGGACTAAGTTAGGTCGGGACCGTAGGTCGGACCATGGGCTTAGTCGACCGATGTGAGATGGGCCTCGGGCCTTGTTCCGATTGGATCGGCCTCATCGGGAACTCGAGACCAAGGCCGTCTCAGAATTGGACTTTACTCAGCTTGGCCCAACTCGACACTTTTGGTATGTTCAGCTGCCCCCAACTTTCGAGTCGACTTCGTCGACTGGAAGTTAAGAAGGTTTCTTCGACTAAAATTGCTTTACTCGCAGGGTCGATGCTAGTCTTTGAAGTAGGTCGACCATGATGACGTGGCAACATCCCGATCGCTGCGATGAACGGTTGGAGATGAAGGAGCGCCGATTTTCGTAATGATTACAATTCTCGACGTTTGGAACTCCTTCTCGAAAACCGCTTCAGCCTTTAATTTTGGAAAATTAATTTTGATTTTCCTTTCCCTTTCCAAATTTAGGAAAATATAAATAGAAAAATCCCTCTTCGTTTAGAACTTTTACCGTCCTAAAACTTCTTCTTCTCCTAAGCGATAATCAAGGGATTGCAAGAAGATTTAAATCTAGCTCTCGGCTCCAAAGAACGAACTACCTTCTCGCAATTAATTAAGGTATTTCCCTCGTATCCTTGCTTTAGTGGTTTTAATTTATGCACTGTTTCTCCGTTCGCTACGGCTAGGACCTTTAGTTGCGAACTGGGGGCGTGGTATAGTTATCGCACCGTTAACCGTAGGGCATGCAAGAATGTGAACGGGTGGAGTGGAGAGTGATGTCCCCGGATGAGCGTGCCTCCATCTTCGACTAGTCGGGGATTGAATTACACCGAGATAGGGCCGCCCATTGTAGGGGAAATTGAAAATGTGGTGATTGACGACTCAAATGTTGTCGCTTTTCATCTATTCCATGAATTGCTTCGACCATATCACCTTGTTTTATGTTAGGACGTCCAAAAGCCCTCCTTCCTTAGAAATAGAATAGGTTTCCTTGGGAGTCTAGTCGCCCTTGGGTAGGTCGATCGAACATGATCATAGGACCGACTCCCCGCTTCCCTTTTGCTTGTACGTATATGACGACTCAAGAAGGGAACGCCGCCTCAACTTCTTCTCGGTCCTCGAATTGTCAACGCATTTGGGCCCAATGTGGTGCCGTGCAAGAATGAGAGGGGCTACATGCACTCAACGACCTATTCGTGGGAGGAAGAATTTTGGAGTCCCGCTATGATGTGATCTACAACTTCGGGTAGATAGGGACTTTTAGGGCGACCATCCTTAGTCGAAACAATTTTTGGCCAAATACCGTACGACCTTCACTAGAGATGCTACTAAGGTAGCTTTCTTCTGGCGGTTGAGGCCGGTTTGAGGTTGCCGTTGGATCCTTTCATTAATGAGTTTCGGAATGTATGGATGCTCTCCTCTTCGCCTCTGCTAACACTTCAGAGTGCCGCGTGCTTTGCAGGTGTGTAGGCTCTGGGCCAGCGAGCCTTGTATGAAGGTTTTCAAAGAGTTTTTTTGGTGCCAAGCTAGATAAGCATGATTTGGGGAATTAGTACTCCTCCAAGCCCAACTCTCCCAAGTTGTTTACCAACCTTCCAAATAAACACAATTGTCGGAACTCACATGTAGTTTTAGTTTGAGAGCAGTGGGACGGGAATTTCCGTCGCCAATGATGAATCTGATGTTATCAGCGAGGAGAATTACCGGGAGCCTCTGGTGTAAAACTTTGTATAGAAAGCCGTGTGCCCCGGTCAAGGATGGACCCGTCAATTCGGGAGTCATTAGTGACAACCAAGTATAATTATATTCTAGCAGTGATGATGCACTGAGATGAGGCAAACAGAGCTCCCTCGCACCCGTATTGAGAGGCCAGTGTACCCGATTGCAACTCACTCTTTGGGTAGATTAGAGGAGAATTGTCAGCTGGTCGAAGCAAGCCGACTACCGCAAGAACAATGGAGAACACATCGCGGTAAGGGTTTACTCGCCTTCGCTCATTAGCTCGTCCAATGTTAACTTGCATAAGTGCTTTTTTATAGTGCGTATAGGATTGCTTTGATCCGCATACTTAACTTTTCAAACCCACTTACTTGCTCAAGCCAGAATCAATTAATTCGTACATAGAACCGCCAGTAATCGTATCTCCGTATTTATCAAATGGTATGCTCGTATGTAGAATTAATTCGTACATAGAACTCGATTTTATTGGCATACATGACTCTTAGCCCATCCGTTCGTCTATTCGCATGTAGAACCGGTTAGCTCGTACTCTAAATCCGTTTCGAATTGTCACTCCGCACTTATCACATTGCTTGCTCGTATGTAGATTTAATTCGTACATAGAACTCAAGCTTCGTATTGTCGAACTAACACTTTGATGTCGTGCAGTTTTGACTCCCGAACAAGAAGCCGCCATGGTTCGAATTGTTGGAGTTTCTGACAAGAAGAAGTCTAAGAGGGCCCACGGAGCTGTGAACGCTAAGGCCAGCAGAGAGAGGGATCTTTGCCCGCAAGGAATAACCTTCTCCCAAAGGACAATGCCGGGTTAATCCCAATGGAGGAGGTCGTTATAGAGGACCTTCAACAGAGTGGTTCCCATTCCATGAATGTGAATGAGGGAGGAGGAATTCACAGGGTCGCCTAGGCCAAGTCCGAGCTCGATCCCTGTTCAAGAGGCCAATGCTGCGACCTCTGGGGCTGAGATGGCGGGCTCCAGTCCAATGAATGTAGTTGAAATTGATGATGCTGTTGAGGAGGAAGATGATCAGGCGTTGAGGACGAGAAAAACATCAAGGTCTGGAAAGGGCAAGGCCGTCTCCCCAAGTCTACTCCCTCCTCTAGCCCCTCCTCCGAGGAGCCAGAATCCAGCTGCTTGATTCGAGGCTCGGCCGATGTTCCCCTCTCTCATCGGGTCAACAAAGATGACTCGCCGCTATCCCGTGTGGCGCTGGTCAGTGGTGGTGAGAAGGGCCCCTGGATGTAGATCTCCTAGCTCACTTTGCGAGTATAAGGGGATGACTCCAGAGGAATTTACGGCCCGATCCGGGTTGGTACACACGCGAGGTAAACCTTTCTTTTCCCTTTCGTTTGGTCGCTTATTATATTAGTTCGTCGGTTCTCACCTCTTTGCCGAGCTAATACTTCAATGTTTCCTCTAATGCGTCTCTCACCATGAACGAGCAAGCTAAAAGCTCCCGAGGGCGTCAATTGAGGGAGAAGCGTGCCTCGCGCGATTATGCCAAGAAGGCACAAGAGTTGGATGATTTGAGAGAGAAATACAACGATCTGGACAACTCGTGTGAAGCCAATGAAATGGTGAAGACGAAGGCCTTGTCCGATCCGGGCACCGAATCTAAGATCAAGGAGGTGGAAGCTGAGAGGGAAGCTGCAGAAGAAACGAATTGGAAAAAACCAAGACCGAGCCGGCCACGCCAACAAACTTCCAAGGAGAAGGATGCCTTCTTGCTCGAGCCGCATGAACAAAGATCAACTTGAGAGAGAGAAGAGCCGTAAAGACCTCCAGGCTATCATCGAGAAACTGCTAAGGATGCCTCAAGCGGAGAAGTTCAAGGCGGATGAGTACTACGATGCCATAGTGTCTAAGGCCCAAGATTTTCTTGAGGTCGGCAAAAGACACATGGCCCGTCGTGCGCTTGTAGATCCAACGGCCACGGTTACCATCGAGCAATTAGCTTCGTTGGTTTACCGAGTCCCAATATGACATGACAAACGTAGTGGTCACTCGCTCGTTCCTTACCTTGAAAACGATCTTGCTTTCATTGCCAAGAGGATGAGGAGGATCACTGCGCGAGAAGTGAAGCTCCCCGTCTTGCTAGGAATTTTGATGTGGTCTTGGCGGAACTCGACGACGCCGAAGCCATGGAAATTGAAACCGAGCAAACATATTCCGAGCTCCGTAAGCCTTTGAGCCTCAAGAATGCTAAGACGCGGTGAAGTTCGAGCTTCCATCGACGACTGTCGTTATCTAGCCAGACCCTTAAATTATTTGTAATGAACAAGTTCCAACCAACATCTTTTTGTTCTTATTGATTAACATTATCCAATGCCTTGGCCCAGTTTTTGGGAGGCAAAAATATTTTTGTAAGTTAATTTTGTTTAAGTCTTAGCCCGTTTGGGAGACTTATTTTTATCATAGCCGACTTTGTTTTCTTTAATGTTGTATGTTTTTCATTCTATATTGTATGTCGAGCTAGATGTAGATAATATAAATGAGTCGACTTGAGCCTAGAGGTGACTTGATCTTGTTGGTTTAGTCGACCTCGTACTCTGATTAACTTTTTGTGAACGAGATTGATCATGAGTCGAACCCTGTTCATACCATTTGAACCGATTAAGAATCAAGTTAGTTGGAACGAAGTCGATTAAGAGTCGGACTCCGTCAAATGGATAAAGCTGATTAAGAATCGAGCTAATTAGAACTAAGTCGACTAAGAGTCGGACTTGTTAAGTGAACAAAGCTGATTTAGAATCGAGCTTGTTAGAACGAAGCTGACTAAGAGTCGAGCTAAGATGAACTGACTAAGAGTCGAGCTAAGATGAACTGACTAAGAGTCGAGCTAAGATGAAATGACTAAGAGTCGAGCTCATTAGAACAAAGTCGACTAAGAGTCGAACTTGTTAAATAAACAAAGCTGATTAAGAATCGAGCTTGTTAGAAAGAAGCTGACTAAGAGTCGAGCTTGTTGATATTAATGTAACACTATGTTTGATCGAATAAACTGCTCTTTTCATTGAAGTGGGAATCATGCTTACATCAATTCGAAACTAGCTTTAACACAAACTTGAACTTTGAAATTGAAACTAGAAGTAGTATTTGATGAGGTGAGTAGCATGCCAAGGATGTTTCAACTCGTCACCTCCAGGATGAGCTATCATGTAGGTTCCTTCCTTGACGACTCGAGTGACTACATAGGGACCTTCCCGGTTAGGGAGATAGCTTGTTCGCCGGGTCCTTCTACCCGTTGCCTCAATCTTTCTCAATACATAATCTCCAGCTTGGAAAGACCTTGCCTTGACCTTCTTGTCGTGATAACTTTTGGTCCGTCATTGTAATTGACCATTCTTGAGGTAGGCTGTTTCTCGCTTCTCGTCGATCGTGTCCAAGTCGATCAACCTGCTGGTGTCGTTTCGCTCTTGATCAAAGAAGGTCACTCTAGCAAAGTAGGGAATCCGAGTTCAAGAAAGGCATGGCCTCGACCCATATGTGAGAGCAAAAGGGGTTTCCCCCGTAGGCCCCCGAGTGGTTGTACGGACTGCCCAAAGAGCAAGGGGGAGTTCGTCCAACCAATTGTTTCGTCGACCTACGAGCCCAGTCTTGAGGGAAGATAGAACAAGTTTATTTGCTAGAAAATAAGCTCGCAGCTTCCTTGAAGCCACGACTAGAGCATAGGCGACCTTCTCAGCGTTGTAATACCTACTTTCCACATCTGATAAAGCTTTGCTGATATAGTACATGTGCTTCAAGCCCCTCATCCTCTCTAATCAACACCTTTGCCGCAACCGACTTGTCTCCCAGAGTATAGATATACAAACAAAGTCTCTCCAAAGGTCGGGCTACTTAGCAGGAGGAGTAGCGAGGTAATCCTTTAGCCGTTGGAACGACGAATGACATTCGGCCGTCCATTCAAAACTTTTCGTCCCCTCAATGCTTTGAAGAAGGGAGAGACCTTTCGCCGACCTTGATATGAAGCGACCAAGAGCCGCTTACCCTTCCATTAAGTCGCCGCATCTCTTTGATACCGCGGGAGCCTTCATGTCGACTAAAGCCTTTATCTTCTCTCGGATTAGCTTCTATGCCCCTTTCGAGATACCATGAATCCCAAGAACTTGCCACCGCCACTCCAAACACACATTTCTTGGGGTTGAGCTTCATGTCGTTTGCTCGTAAATTGGCGAATGTCTCCTTTAGGTCGCCACGTGACTCCCGGCCTTAGTTTTAATGACCATGTCGTCAACGTAAGCCTCCATATTTCGACCCAATCTGCGAGGCAAAGACTTTGTTCACCATCCTCTCGATAGGTCGCTCCCGCATTCTTCAATCCAAAAGGCATCATATTGTAGCAGAGATGCCTCCACGCTCGAAATGCCGTCTTGACTATGTCGTCCTCATGCATCTTGATCTCGGTGGTATCCCGAATAAGCGTCGAGGAAACCGAGGTGGAGTGACCAAAGAATGGAATCAACTAGCTTGTCTATCCTTGGAAGGGGATAACTGTCTTTTGGGCATGCAAGGTTCAGAGTAGTGAAGTCGACACACATCCGCCATTTGCCATTTGATTTCTTCACCATGACCACGTTGGCCAACCACGTTGTATGAGTGGCCTCTTTGATTATCGCTGCACTCAAAAAGTTTTTGTACCTCGCTTTATGGCTTCTTCCTTATCGCGAGCAAAGCTTCTCGGTTTTGGGGTCTAGGCTTTATGGTCGGGTTGACTTTCGCCCATGAACAGCGACCTCCTCCTTGATTCCCTCATGTCTTCTACCCTCCATGCAAAGACATCATTACTTTCTTTGAGTAGCTCGATGATTTACGCCCGCTCCTCAACCGATAGCCGCTTCCCAATCCGAATTTTTGGTCGGGGTAAGAAGGGTTGGTGATACCGACTCTAGCTCATCCACGCCTTCTAGCTCGGGTCCATCTCTCGAATTGTAGAGTCTCCACTATGATTTCTCCGACCTTTGTCTTTCCTCGCCTCCCAAGTGTGGAGCCTCCTCGCCTATCATATCATCAAGCTTGCTCGCAACCTTGGTAGTGGCCCCAGTTATTGTCTATCTGGAGGCATAGGTCTCCTATGACGACTTGATCGACCATAACTACATCCGAATCGACCTCGGTGGTGTTAGAGTGACGTGTCGACTCAAGCATGACCTCGTCATTTGAGCGATAGGTCGACTCTACCACGCTCGGTGATTGTTGACAGTCGGGTGGTTTGGTGATCGATCGAGCCGCCTTCAAGTAACCATCGCCAGCCTCAATCTCTAGCTCCCTTTTCTTTCTTTCTCTTAGAACATGATCCGCATAAGCACGAGCTGTGCCAGACGCAACCCACTCCAAAGTGTGGGGAACTTTACTCGCATTGGTGAGGAATTGATGCTACCATTCCAAGAGCGACCGTCCAGAATTCCAAGTATGGCGGCATAGTCACTATTTACATCAATTACTATAAATTGTACCTTCGAGACAATCCCGAGGGGGCGCCGGCCTAGGTCGACGCCGAGCACTATCTCGGCCTTTAGCATCAACTCGGTGGTTGGTGAAGCCCTCCAACCTCGCCATCATACCTCTCCAACCGTTCATCATTAAGACCCATCTCCTCGAAAGTTTTGTAAAACAAAATATCCTTGCAGCCCCCGTGTCGACTAAGAGTCTGCTCGTCGTACATCCATCAATGAGACTCGGGATGACGAGAACTTGCTCCCTAGCCGCCATATTGGTTGCCAATTCACGGGGTAGAAGCCGATCGCTTCATCTCTTACTTCTCTCCTTGGAGGCACATGGGGGCCTTATTGAGCCGGGAATATCTTGTGCTTGATGGCCGTGTTGCTCGCTTGTTCGGTGATGACCCCTGTGTTCCGCCTAGGTTGCCTAGGTCCTTGTTGCCCACCCGCCGGCCGCTCACCTCCTCCAGCCTTGAGGTCTCTTCACATAAGCTTCGAGTCTCCCCGGTCGACCATTCTTCCTGGATGATACGCTTTAATCCCAAGCAATCCTCCGTGAGATGACCGGTGTCTTTGTGATAGTCGCAGCATTTGCTGTTGTCCCTCCTAAACTTGTTGCTGGATTCATCGGGACCGGAGGAGCCGGCTCGACAAAGCATTCAAAATCTCGGTTCGACTCACCGTGAGGGAGTGAAAGCTTCGGGCACCTTCTCTCGTGCCCTAGTTCTCGTTCTTTCCATTTTTATTGTTCCCCCATTCTTGTTGGAGTCCTTTTATCATCATGACTTCAACCTTGGGGCTCTTACCATTCTTCTTTTCCTTCCTCTCCTCAGCAAGAGCAACGTTGTATACCTTCTCAAATAACTCCTGTCGAGTTGTTACTGTACGAACTGTGAGCTCGTAATCCATGTCTGCCGAGGAAATACCGTTTCGGAAGCAGTTAATGACCTCCCTATCAGTAAGGTCTTCCTCTATCTTATCAACCATCTCTTTGAACTTGGTGAAATAGCTCATCGAGCTTTCATTCTTACCCTGCACCAAGTTATTCAGATCAGTGACGGTTATCTTCCGAGCTCCTGCAATGGAGAAGCGGTCTAAGAATTTTGTTCTCAAGCATGCCCAAGTGGTGATACTACCAAATGGCCAAACCATTGAACCAAGTTAAGGCCGCCCCCAAGAAGCGTGCTTAGGAGAGCTTTGCACATGTTGTCATCCTCATTGGCGACAAAACACATAGTGGCTTCCAAATGTGCTATGTGGCTCCCGGCATTTGTCGACCCGCAGTACTTCTCCGTAAGAGGCAACCCGAAAGTAGGAGGAGGTCGACTATCTCTACGATTTCTTTCGATAAAGGTCGAAGAGCAAAATCAATTCGTTCAACCTTTCCCGTCTCTTTTTTCTTCTCCTCTTCCCATTGTTCGAATTTCTTCTTCATCAATAGCCATTCTCTAGCATCGGGTCTTTCATCTCCCGAGGGGGAGCAAGATCGACCTTTCGGCCCTCACTTACGGGGGAGTCACCGCCTACTCCTTCGTCCCCGCGAGAATTGGTCCTTTCCCGATCTTATTGGAGATCTATGTGCATTACTTCTTTGAGGCGACCCGCGCCTCTCGGGCAGCCAGACGGCGACCGCGCCGGTTATTCCACGGGCGACTGCGCCTTTCCCCTCTCACGGCGACCTATGCCCATTCCTGTCTCTACGGGATCCTCGATCTCTGCGTTCGCGGCGGAGAGATATGCCTGCTTCGTTGCCGTTAAACGAGTCCTCAAATCGATTGAGCCTCCTGTTCCTGCTTCGCTGAGGCTAGCCTCAGGTCGTTACTCGGCACATGAACAATTGTAGGAGCTCGCCGAACTATCCCGTCCTCGCCATTCCGCCCCCACACCTTCATTTGGCCTAGCACTCCCGGCCCGTCGCCCGTTGGAGACTCGGGAGGGAGCAATCCTTTACGAACGTACGTCGCCCGCTTCCGCTCCTCCACGGCTATCAAGTCGGCCAAAATTTGAGCTCGCTCTAACATCATTTCCTTCTTGCTCATGGGATTAATTGAGGGACCCGCCCTGTTTCCCATGTTCACCGAGCAATGGACGTTTCTGAGGAGGTGGAACTCCTCGCCCATCCATATGTCTTTTCCCTCTCCTCAGTGTCGTGCAATCCTCTCCGTCGCGACACTAGTAGAGCGCAAGGCTCACCACGAGGACGATTTGGTGGGGGAGGAGGCAAGTTCAAGTTTTCGGATTTGCGTTCATGTTGTTGTTGTTTACTTCGTCATGCCCAAGTGAAGCCTCTGATACATGTCCTTCAAGTCACCATTGTTGCAGAGTTAATGGAGTTTTCGAGGTCAAGTTTAAAGCACGTTTCCTACAATGGAACCAAACTGATGCCGCAGAAATGTGCTTATCAATCTTCCTCCACGTGGCAGGACCGATCACCCGGCTTTTGACTGAAAATGTAACCCACGACTAGCCGGATGTGTCTCCGGCGAAGACGCTCGGCGCGAGAGTAAGATAACGGTTGTATAAAGCTCAAAATGTATTGAATAATGAACTCGTAATACAAAATGGCGCTACCTTTCACCGTTTGGTAGTGATGAAGTATTTATAAGCAAGAGTGATGTATTTTTGGGAGGCAACATGTCCTCCGAGATTATAACGCAGATTACTTGGACGTGGGAACATGTCTATAACGGTCCCCGATTTATAGGGATGTGGTTAAGAGGATTGTTCAACCAAATAAGCTTCAAGTGTTAAGTCGTCACTTGCTGATTTAGGTCGAGGTCGCCACTCGTGGAATGGTCGACTTGACTGTCGGGTAGAGCATGGTTCGTACCCGAATTGTAGCATGGATCATGAGGTCGGACTAAGTTAGGTCGGGACCTGTAGGTCGGACCATGGGCTTAGTCGACTGATGTGTGAGATGGGCCTTGGGCCTTGTTCCGATTGGATCAGTCTCATTGGGAACTTGGAGACCAAGGCTATCTGTAATTGAACTTTACTCGTTTGACCCAACTTTATTTTAATTCTTTTAATAATTATTATTTACAAATAAATATTAATCATATTTGTTTACTTATTTAATTGATATTTTTTTGATTTAAAATATAATATTTTAAATATTAAATATTAATTAATTAAAAATCTTTACCACGCCGTGCATCGCACGGGGGTGTTACTAGCATGAATAAAACTAAAATTCGTTAAATACACTAACCCCGTTAAGAAGAACACTAACCCGTTAAATAGAAATTAAATCAATCAAACCGAAATCAGATCGAAATGAAATCAATCAAATTGAAAAATCAAATTTGTATAACATGGGTTTAATTCTGGGTTTTCAAACTCAAATCAAATATTCAAGAACCTAGATTCGATTACATGGACATGGTCGAAATGAAACCTAGAACTTGGAAAATATTTTATAGGTTCATCATTCAAGGAAAAAGATCTGTTTTTCTTGATTTTCAATCGAAACACTTGTTATTTGGATATGTTGGGTTCACTTTAGATCTAAGATTAGGTAAGGGCTGCAAAAGGGGGTGGGATAGTTTGCAGGGGCGGGATTGTAAAGGTAGCTGGGAGAGAGGAGTAATGACGGAGGGTGGGGTTGGTGAGGAGAGGTTGAACATGAACTTAGTCTTGGGGGGGGGGGGGAGGAGAGAGTGATTGGGAAGATGTGTGCATTTTCTTAATTTTGGGTTTTTGTTTTTTAAAAGCTTTTTTCGTTTTTAATTATGCTAATCATTTATTATAAAAACTAAAAAGTGTCAAAAGTGTGTATTATTATGTTGTCACTAGACAATACATTATATTTGATGTAATAGAGGGCGTAGTACATTGTATAAGTCGATAATTATTCCATTTTTGGCCAAATACTAGTTTGCTCTTGTAGTTGAAGCATAAGGTTAGTTTGTTGAACTATACTGTACATATTTTTTCACTTAAAAAAAAAAAAAAAAAAAAAAACTAAAGCCCAAAAAATTTGAAAAACTTACTCTCATAAACAATCATATTCAATTTAATTTGATATTTCAACTATACAATTTATTTTCACATGTTTTCAAATAACTCAAAAAATATGATATTTTAATATGATTGACTCTCACCGTTTAACTATTAGACTCATTTTAGTTCTGCTGGTACAACTATAAGACTGACTCTCAGATTTTAACTATCGGATTCATTTTAATTCTAATTGTTCAACTATAAGATATAATATTTTAAACTAAAAATAACATAATTTTTCATATAAAAAATACAATTTGCTGGAACAAATACATTTTAGAATAACACCACACCTAAATGAAGCCTTAGCACATTATAATTACAACTAGTGTTACACCCTTGGCTAAAAGCACGGACAAATAAGTTTGACAAGTTAACTAAAAAGAATAAAGAAAGATTTTATATGAATAAAAAATGATTTTAGAAAATGTATAACATTTATTTTCAACAAAATTATATTTTTAAGTATGTATTTTTATATTATTATATGTATTTTAATATTTCGGCATTTAAAATAATAGTTATGTAATTTTATATTTTTTAAAAAAAAACAAATAAAATAAAAAGATATAGGACACAAAGTAATAATAATTTTCATAAGCAAGGTAGATGACTCGAATTATTTTATTGTTAATAATGTGTTAAGATAATTTTGTTAGGATGATAACTAAGAAGCCTATTTTAGAGAGAGAGATTGGTCGAACAATATGGAATGAGGTAAGGTTTTAAAGAGATTATTTTTTGAAAATCGAAAAATATTAATTATGTGAAGATCCTTTAATTAAAAGAAAATAACTAATTATAGATTTTCGTCAAAAATAATACTTATAGTTTGGGATTTAAAAAATAATTCTAAATTGATTTGTTTTTTAATAATAATAGGTTGTTTGTTCAAAATTAATTACAGATTTTTGTTAAAGAAAAAATTATTATAAATTAAATTAATTTTCTAAGCAGTTATAGATTACATTTAAATTAAAATAAATTTTAGATTATTAAAAATAATTATTTTTTCTCTCTTTTAAAAAATTATGGATTTAAAATTACAAAAGAGATTATGTCTTTTACTTCATGCATTTAATATTGTTTTCTTTTTTTTTTTTGTTATTTCTTCAACATATTTAATTTTAATTTTTTTTGTTTTATTTGAAATTTAGAAGGAGAGAAATTTGAAATGGATGGTATTGTTAATGGTGGATGGGGAGTTAGGTAGTTTTTGATGGATCTTTGAGTTGGTGTAATTGTGATAGATAGGGTAGATACATTCACTCTATTATGTTTCTCAACAAAATAATAATAGAGTTAATAAAACACAAGCAAAATTGCAAAACATGTGCTAAAATATTAGGCTCCAAAACTCAAACACCACAATGAATGTCGACAACAATCCGAACACCACACTGAATATCGATAACAATATTGATAAAATTAAGCACTAACTCTGAGCACAATCCAAAAGCTCCTATTTCATTGGGTCCTACGAATGCCACCAGTCTTCAAAAGAAGGTAGACTTCAACATCTTTTTTCCTACCTTCTATGGTTCGTCAAAGAAGTAGGAATCAATGGGGGTGTGGATGGATTGGGTGCGCTGCGGGAAGGAAAAAATTTGTGCCTTATCGGTAGGTGAAGTTATAGTTGTGTTGTGGTGACGCGGAGGGAAGTGTGAATCACAATTCTTAACTACGACTTTTTAAAATTCTTTTTTGATGAAACCTATAAATTGTGTTTTCAACCTTGACTTCTAAAAATTTATTATTCTAGATGATACTTTCTACACTGTGATATTTTGAGTAATACTTTTTTTAAAGTGATATTTTGAGATATTTGAGTTAATAAGGGATCAGGGTAGGAGGATGAATTAATGAAGAAGTATGGGGGTTTCTTGCCATAGAAACTTTAGAGGAATTTCAAAAATAGGGTATTCTTCATTAAGCATTGAATTTAGGCCCAGGGACTTGAGAGGAAGAGCTGTAAGAGACGCTCCTCAGCGAGATATAGGCATATAGCCGTTAGAAGTAGCTCCTGTAAATCGACGGCCCCGATTCTCTCAATTCAAATAAACTTGAAAATCCAACCAAAACCCCTCTTTTCTTGCCCGTTCCAGGACTAATCTCTCTCTCACACATCCACTCTCTCTCTCTCTCTCTCTCTCTCTCTCTCTCTCTATTTCCGATCTTTCAAGTTCTTGGATTTTTTGATTCGGTGTTGACCAAGGAATCACAGTTATGGATGGTATACAAACTTTTGATTTGCTTGTACTGATTATTTCTCTTCTGAATGATCGTCTTTTAACGGATTTTGATGTGTCTTTACAGATCAAACCCTAGAAACAATTTCAACGAGTATGAAGCTTCTCAATCTTGATTCCGATGGTCAAACCCTAGATACGCCCAAGATTGATTCAGGTTAATCGTTAGTCCGTACTATTTCTCGTTAATCGTTTACGAACTTTGTTCAATTCAGGCTTAACGCTTTCAATTTCCCATCGTTTCAGTTTCTCTCTCCTTGGGTTTCATGAAAATCGTCATATTTTCTACTTTGCACCTCAATTTCACATATATGTTCAGTTTTGAATTCAAACCACTATTATAAACCTTAAAAAAAGTACAATGACAATTTATTACAATTATGAAAAAACAAATAAACATAACCTTATAAGGAAATAGACTTATAAACAAATTAATGGTTTTTTATACTAAGGATATATATTGCTGTAGGATGTTTAGTCTCCAGTTTGAATAATTTGAAGAATCTGAAGTGTAATGGGTTCTTTCTTGTGACCTAATTGAGAAAATCAGGTTTTATTGGCTTCCATTATTTATAAGGAAAAGTATTAACTTGAAAGGTGTTGGTATGGCTTCAGAACAAGTTGAAACCAGCAGGGAGTTGGTCGATGAGACTTCTGTTTCAAGTGAATCCGCAGATATCTGTTCCGATCAGGAGCAAACGCTTCCTATAATTCGGAAAATTGATGATTTGAGCAACAAAGTAATGGTAGGTTTTCTCATGCTATACCCTTATCTCCAGTCTAGTTGTAAGTTCTTTCATAGCGTGTTACTCAGTTATAAAATTCACCATTTCTTCTTTCTGTTTTAGAAATTGAGGAAAGAACATACAGTTCTTTGCAATGAAGTGAAAGGCATCACTGTGGATTCTCTTCCCGGCTCCGATGTTTTTAATGCTCTTCAGGGTCTCAGTATGTTCCTTTCCCTCTTTATGGTTTTTCTCTTTAGGTTGTGTTAGTTAAATGTGTTCTAACTGTGTATTTCTGATTTTAACTTATAAGGTGAGGAGCATGAAAATTTGAAGAAGAAGTACCATCAAGAATGCCAGGTTCTGAAGAACAAGTACCTACATGAGTGCTCAGAGAGGAAGCGGCTCTATAATGAAGTAATTGAGCTAAAAGGAAATATTAGGGTTTTCTGTCGATGTAGACCATTAAACCAGGATGAAATTGCAAAAGGATCCACCTCAGTTGTTGATTTTGAATCATATCAAGAAAACGAGCTGCAGATACTCGCATCTGACTCATCCAGGAAACAATTCAAGTTTGATCATGTCTTTAGTCCTGAGGACAATCAGGGTACTTAGCAAGTCAATATTATCTCTTTTGGGTAATGATTTATCACTTGGTTTTTGATATTTTAAGTTTCTAATCCTGGTCTCCTTACTGCAGAAGCTGTTTTCGTGCAAACATTGCCTGTAGTAACCTCGGTATTGGATGGATACAATGTTTGTATCTTTGCATATGGGCAAACTGGAACAGGGAAGACGTTTACAATGGAAGGCAATACGGAAAACAAGGGAGTCAACTATCGCACTCTTGAGGAGTTGTTCAGGATATCTGAAGAGAGGAGCACTATTATGGCTTATGAACTATCTGTAAGCATGCTGGAGGTTTACAATGAAAAGATAAGAGATCTTCTGGTTGAAAACACTGATCAGCAGCCTCCTAAAAAGTAAGCATTCTATAAATCGTGTCCTTTTGATAGAAAGAGAAATCATGCATACATTTAAATACAAGATGGAGTAGTAAGATAACAATGTGAAGGATCCTAATGATTTTCAACAGTTAACCTTCTAACTGAGAATTGGCAAGTAATTAGGCATCCAACAACAGAACAGTTTTAGGATTACCTCTACGGTCTATATAACTATAAATAAAGATAGAGTTTCATCTTTCTTTCACTGGCGTTCTCTGTTTATACCCATTTTCTTTAATATATGCTAGAGCTTCAACTTCTAGCTTAATGAGCTTTATCCTTGTGTCTCCTTACTCACCAGAAAATCCTCTGTGAGCAATTGAACCTAACCTTACTCTTTTTGTCATGATTTAGTTTTAAGAAAGTCATTGTCTTACATGACAATCCATAATAGTGGAGCATCTGAACTCAAAGTGAATAATTTGGAGATCTGCACCATGATTTCTGTAATCATATAGCTTCCAGGTTTCTATTCAAGGATTTAAGATTAATCAGACAACAGTTTCTATTCTTTGTTTTTCAAGCAGTTGATCTACTCTTTAAATTTCCAGTCATTCGTCTATTTCTTTCTTGTTTTTCTGCCTCTTTAAGTTTCAAAATGAATTGTCATGGTGAGCAAAAGAAAGCGTTAATCCACCTTTATCAACTATCTTGAAGTAATAGTTTCTTTGTGCTCGTGTTCAAAAATATCTTTTTTACTTCCTGACTTCTGGTGTTTTGATTCACAAATGAAAAAGAAAACACTTGGGTTTGCTGATAGACGACAACTTGGAGCAGAAATTTGGAACTATTTTGTTACGTTTTCTGGACCTGAGAGAATATAATTTTCTATCTTTCTTTTTTTTAACATTTTCAAATTTCTCTTTGCCAATAATCTACAATAAGTCAGTCAGTCAGAAAATTCACTTTTGGAAAGGTTTAGGCAACTTTAAATGTTTGTGATCTTAGGTTGGAGATAAAGCAATCAGCTGAAGGAACCCAAGAAGTTCCAGGATTGATTGAAGCTCATGTCTATAATACAAATGAGGTTTGGGAACTGCTCAAATCTGGAAGTCGAGCTAGATCCGTTGGAGCCACCAATGCTAATGAACTTAGCAGCCGCTCCCACTGGTAATAATCTCGACCCTTTATGGTTTTGTTATCATTCAGTGTACTTGAAAACATCAATTCATTGTTATTCAGTGAAATATTAACCAACAATCCTTTTGCTATAGCTTGCTACGCGTGACTGTTATAGGGAAGAACTTAATAAATGGTCAGAGAACTAGGAGCCACCTATGGCTGGTTGACTTGGCCGGTAGTGAGCGTGTGGGAAAGATTGAGGTTGAAGGTGAAAGATTGAAAGAATCACAGTTTATAAACAAATCTTTGTCAGCGCTAGGGGATGTCATTTCTGCTCTTGCAGCTAAGACAGCTCACGTTCCTTACAGGCATCATCACTCTCTCTCTCTCTCTCTCTCTATATATATATATATATATATATAAATATATATATATATATATATATATATATGCACATATGTTTATATATATTTATATGCAAGTATATATCTTTGTGTATTACCATCTTACTGTCTCTTGTTTTTTTTTACTAAACCAGGAATTCGAAGCTCACCCACATGCTACAGAGCTCTCTAGGTGAGAATTTATGGCGTCTTTTTATTGGCTTGTTTCAACCGACACATACACATACACATATATGTATATATAACACTGTTGCATACTGCTTTATCCGCGGCATGATACGATGACTTGTTCTAAAAACTTCACCAATTGTAATTGTTGCTCCCTCATGGAACTTCTCGTAACTGAGCTTGATGTGCAGGTGGTGATTGTAAGACCCTAATGTTTGTCCAGATCAGCCCAAGTTCAACAGACTTGGGAGAAACCCTTAGCTCGCTGAATTTTGCCAGCCGTGTTCGAGGAATTGAACATGGCCCTGTTAGAAAACAAGCAGACACTACTGACCTGTTCAAGTACAAGCAACTGGTATCAAAAGAACTTTTTGTATTTCAAATATTTCCTCTGGGGTTGGCCACAACAGCGACTAATTTTCATCTTTCATAAATTTAAACAGGCAGAAAAAGCAAAACATGATGAGAAAGAATTAAAGAAGTTACAAGATAATTTACAGTCCTTCCAATTAAGGCTAGCTGCAAGAGAACACATATGCAGGGGTCTGCAAGAGAAGGTATTGGTATTGCCAATTGTTTGGCTACTGATAATTTTGTGTGTTACTACTAACATTCCACGTTAACAATCATAGTTTTTTTTTTCTTTGGTCAACATGATTGAATTTTGACAAAAAAATAATAATTTGACATGTATTTGTTTACTTGTGAATTCTAAAAAAAAGTTATTGATTGTGTACCTTTTATACCACCTCCGACATAAAATCTGATAACTAAATGGTTGGCAACTTTGTGCAGGTTCGAGATCTAGAGAGCCAATTAGCAGAGGAGAGGAAAGCTAGACAAAAACAGGAAAATAGAGCTTTAGCTGCTGTTTCTGCTCATCCTTCAGCATCTTCCACAGTAAAGCAGCAGGGGGGATTGAGTACCATATCAGAGAGAAGACCTCCCTTGGGTCCTTCAAAATTAAGGCTCCCTCTTAGAGGAATCACAAACTTCTTGCCCCAGCCATCTCCCCGTGGCACACCCAAACAGAGGGCCTCGATGCTCCCAGTTTTTTCATCAGATGACAAGGAAAATACTTCAAGAATATCTATGATGAAAGCCAGGCGAGGTTCATTTGCTGTAAGACCACCTCCTTCGACGAATCAGGTGATGACACGTCAGCCAAAAAGACGGGCCTCCATTGCCACTCTCCGGCCAGAGGCAAGCTCCTCAAACATTACGTCTATGGCCCCACTTGACAGCTCAGCCAGCATACTATCGAGAAACAAACACATGTCTGGCAGGAAATCATTTGTGTGGGACCCACAGAGGATGTGGCGTACCTCGAAGGTCCAGTCACCACTACCACCTCAGTGTAAGGGACAATCCTCCTCCCGTGGCTTAATAACAACAACAGCAGAGTCGACGCCTGTTGCTGTGTTGAGGAGCAGTAAATTTATGGGAAGTCCTCCGTCTCAAGTTGGGTCGTGGAAGCCTAAGCATCCAACTGTCATTGCTTTACAACGAAAACAGTTGGTGTGGAGCCCGCTCAAGTACAAAGGCATGAAAACTAACAGAAGGTCGTTATTACCCTCCTGATTGACTGCATTGATCAATCTCTGCATATGTCCCTGGATATCATTTCTTGTGATCATTGTTGTTTTGGTTAGCTTCTGCCCACTTTCCATCTTCCTTTTAAATACATGTTTCGATAATATACATACACTAAACAATTCATTTCTTTGTTATATGATCCAATGTTTTGGGATACTCTCTCTCTCTCTCTCTCTCTCTCTCTCTCTCTCTCTCTCTCTCTCTCTCTCTCTCTCTCTCTCTCTCTCTCTCTCTCTCTCTCTCTCTCTCTCTCTCTCAATTAGGGTTCTTTATATGTTGTGAATGTTGTTCATTGATGACCACCCTTCTTGGCCTTGGCCTTGGCTTTGCATATGAAAACTACTACTCCCACCGATCCCATACTACGAACGACCCCAAACTTTGTACCCTTATTCGTCATTTGCCCTTCTACCTCCTTGACTATCTTATAATTATTCTTCACTGTCCCTTCCCAACAATTTCACATTCTATGACATCACAACTCTTATTGGGTTTTTTCATTTTCATCTTTTAATAAGTCTTATATGTTACTTACAAGACTTTTTTAAAATACA
Organism: Adenophora triphylla var. japonica; assembly: GCA_022495995.1. Taxonomy (NCBI): domain Eukaryota; kingdom Viridiplantae; phylum Streptophyta; class Magnoliopsida; order Asterales; family Campanulaceae; genus Adenophora; species Adenophora triphylla. The sequence goes on from JAFEMH010004415.1 coordinate 109,608, forward strand.
GTTACTAATCCCAATGTTCAAATAGGTCTTATATATAACTTATAAGACCAAAATAATTTGTATAGAAAACTGATCCACTTTGTTTTTTCATACTCATATGTATTATATGTTAGATATGAGATATCCATAGGCTCATAATGATTAAATTATAGGTCTTATATGTTACTTATAAGACTTATTTTAATCTTACAAGACTTATTTTAATAAGTCTTATAAGTAACATATAAGACTTTTTAAAAACACATTTAATGAAAACAAAGTTATAAGGTCTTATATAGAACACCTGCTAATTCTTATATACTGCATCATAAACTAAAAAACAGTAAGGGAAACACATAACCATATCCTAATGTTTGAACAACCATATCCTACTGTTTGAACATAAACATATCCTACTGTTTGAACATAACCATAAGCAACTGTTTTGAACATAACCATAAGCTACTGTTTTGAACAACCAATCTAACTACGATATACAGTGTTTTTGTGGTTCAAGAAGACGTGAAACATTTTTGCCCCGTACATAGAGGCAGCACCACCATCATAACTTTTGTTCACTATCCCTTTCTCGAAAATATCTTGGGCAGCCATCAACACATGAATACCACAATCAAGACTTCCATAACTTTGTTGTGGAGTCCACTTTACCTTGTTGAATTTAGGCATTTCAATTTTTTTTTCAGGTAAATCTTTATCTTTACCGGACAATACACGTTTTGCATAATCAAACTGATTCAAGAAAAGAAAATACAATAATCAGACAAATAGAAATTGAAAATAAAATACAATAATCAGCTTTTTGTTAAGAGCATACCATTTTTCTGCCATTAATGATACTAGTGAGTAACCCATCAAAATTTGACGGACATAGTTAAGCTTATTATTACTTGTTGTCATAATCTGTAATTTCATTTAAATAAACGAAAACAAAATGTTATGTTTATATCCAACAATAAAAAAAAATTGACACGATAATTTTGGGACGGAGGGAGTATCTGTACACATAGAAAATTACTTTGCTACATTTAGAATAACTCCATTTAGCCTATATGTGTTGGGATGGCCAAACATATTTTGGTCACATATATCTATTTTTATTATAAAAAAATGTGTGTACACTTGCTCACCGATTTTTTAAGAGATGGAGAAGATATAAAAATTTATGAATGCACAATCAAGATACATCAAGGAAGCACGACTCAGGACCTTATGAAACATTTCAGATAATACTCAAGTTGTGATTATTATAAATCTGAATAATGTATACCCATAGTTCATAAATGTGTCAAAATCATACCAACATTTCAAGTTTCAACCACTTGGCAACCATTTACCAAAACAAAATATTAGCTGCTCCCTTGAATATAGTTATCAAAGCTTTAGCCATCAAGCTAAATATTATAATTTCTCTTGTGGGTCATTTTCTGATTAGGAAAGATTATGAAAATAAATAAGTCATGGCATCCATATGCAACACTGGAATGAAAACAAATAAACTTGATAGTTTAAATCAGATTATTAATCATAAATCCCAAAGTACCAAATGAAATAACAAAATACCAAAGAAAATATTTGTTAACTATCCCCCTCACTCTACCCACGATAATGTCACCTTGGGAAAAATGAATTATAAATAAAAAATTTAAAAACAAAAAATGTGCATTTGAATAAAATATTAATCGATCCAGTTTTGAAGAGTTACATTTTCTTATTTACTAATTGCTTTCCCATTTTCTGAAAATTCAAAATTTGATTTCAAAATTCAAATATTGATTGACCTTAAATCGGGATAATTTAATGTATAAATATTTACCTTATAAATATTAACCTTTTATTAAATGAAAAATCAATTTCTTAAATGAAAAATCTTTGAAACTAAGACCAATGGGAGAATTACATAATGTCATGTCATAATAGTGGCATGGATTAATGTGAGGGCTCTAAATGTTTGTCTTTTAATATATTATATAGATGGATCATTATAGTACTACTTCTTTCATCTCAAAAAGAATTATAAATAAATTATTTTAAAAAATAATATTTATTTTTGGACCGTTACTCTTTGATTATATTTTTAAATTCCTATTTATAAGACTCTTGCATGTATATGGATCATTACATTAATATTTCTTTCGTCCCAAAATAAAAATAATTGATCAATTTTTATTTTGCTTAAAATAAAAAAAAATATTCATTTATTAGACTATATTATTGTAACTATTTCTAATTTATATACCAAAGAATTCAATTTATAAAATAAATTTGTATGTATATGGATCATAATTATAGTATTACTTCTTCTGTCTCAAAATAAATTATAAATAAAAATTTTAAAAACAAAAAATGTGCATTTGAATAAAATATTAATCGATCCAGTTTTGAAGAGTTACCTTTCCTTATTTACTAATTGCTTTCCCGTTTTCTGAAAATTCAAAATTTGATTTCAAAAATCAAATGTTGATTGAGCTTAAATTGGGATAATTTACTGTATAAATATTTATCTTATAAACATTAACCTTTTATTAAATGAAAAATCAATTTATTAAATGAAAAATCTTTTAAACTAAGACCAATGGGAGAATTACATAATGACATGTCATAATAGTGACATGGCTTAATGTGAGGGCTCTAAATGTTTGTCTTTTAATATATTATATAGATAGTTGTTTTGCCCTGTTCTTGGATGCATTGAATTGTAAAATGAGTACTCCCCGGTTTCTGTATCCAAGACAAGCAATGTCCAATGATCAACTGTCCTGGCATTCGGATGCTCATTTGCTGCAGTATGTACTGGCATCAAAATGTATTTGGCTTCTTCTTTGGCCAACTTCAATAGAACCTTGTCAATAACTCTTGAAATATCATCACTGTTCTTTTGTCTCAAAAAAATCTGGATAGGAATAAATTATAAATGTTAATAAAGCCTAACAAAAAGAAGTTAGTAAATAATTTAGAGTCAATAACACTTACCATTGAAAAACTTGTTAAGTAACCAACCATTAATTTCTGACTTCCAGAAGTTGGAGGGCAATTGTCACGTCTTTCTTTCAAAATTGAAGATATGCATCCAATACCTATCAATCCACAAATGTAATCTCATTAAAAAACCTTTTGATATAAAGCATATAAATGTTGATTTAAGAAACTATATAATTAAACAAAAAAAATAACATACAGTAGATTCAGTCATTTTACCATATGCCAGTTCCCACAAATCATTCATGCAAACATGATTTGCTTCATTCTGACATATGGAATCACTAGAAAAAAAAAACATACTCCCTCCGTCCACTTTGTTGCTTCACAGTTACTGTTCACGCGTGGATTAAGGAAAAAAATAATGATATAAATGTTGTGAGTGTAAAAGTAAAATAGGAGAGAGAATGAGTGGAGAGAATAGTAAATTATAATTGTGTTGTGAGTATTAAAATAATGTAGGAGAGAGAATGAGTGGGGTAGGGTTAATATTTTAATAATAAAAACTTTCCATTTTAGGTAAAAAAACAAAGTGTGAAGTATGTATTTGGACGCCCAAAATAGAAAGTGTGAAGTAAGTAAGTGGACGGAGGGAGGGAGTATATGAGAAATTTTATAAATTTTTAAATATTTATTATAAGAATAAAGTAAATGCTACTTACTACTTGTTGAGACGACCACACAAATCCTTATACAAAGCCTTGCTCTTTTGATCAATTCCCTTTGTTGTTTCAGTTTGTTTTGCTAGAAATGAAGGCGGTACATCAGAATCCATGTCAACAGCTTTTTCATCATCAATATTTACTGTCTGAATAATCTTCTCCTTTGATTTTTCTTCTATTTTTTTTTTTGTCTTCTTTTTCAGGTAGAAAAAATTCGAATCTTCTTTTGATACATTCCTCTTACTAACTCTTTCCTTTATGCCCCTTTCCACAGATCCTATTTTCAACTGCTTTCCCTCTCCCTTTCTCTATTTCATTTCATCTTCTTTTTCTTTTTCCTCATTCTCCTTCTCTTTTTCTTTCTCCGCTACGGCCCTCTCCTCATTAAACTTTTTCTTGTACTCTTGTTCTTTCTCAGCAAACTGCTCCAAGAGTTGCAAAAGAGTCTCCTCATGATCTTTTTCATTATTAGTAAGCCTTTCAATCTCACTTCTCAAATCTGCAACAGTTTTTTCAAACATTGAAATTGTATCATCATGGGCAACTTTCATCTTTTGAATTTCCTCCTCCTTTGCTTTCATTTGTTCTTCAGCCATTTTCAGTTGCTTCTCACTCTCTACCTCTGATGCAAACAAAACCTGACCCTCTTCAATTGCTTAATCTTTTTTTTTTCAAAATCAACTACTCTAACAAGCAAATCATCCCTTTCTTTGATCAAATTTTCTTTTTCCCTTTTCAAGTCACACAGCTCAACATTCTTTCTTCTTCAATTTTGGCATTCAACTTTTCATTTTCAATTTTCAACTCTGACATCTCAGCATTTTTTCTGACTTCTTCTTCAAGAACAGAATTCAATTTTTCTATCCCCTTCAACAAATCATCCTTTTCCTTCAACAGTCCCTCATCCACACTCTTAACAACATCACCTATGACTTCCTCAACTGATTCACCAACATTATGTCTCATGGTAGGTGTGAATATGTTGTGATCAGTACTTCTGAAATCATTTATCATGTTACCGGAACTGATATTTTCCAAGCCAACAATTCCATCATTATTACTTTCTGTCTCCACATCTTTTCCCTCAAGCTCACCATTTTTTAACATAATCTCTTCCTCAGATGTTAACACAAGCTCTCCAACAGTAACCTATATTCATAAGAGGGGTTTTTTAGAAATATCTTATATCTTGATTATAAGACATTATACACAAAACAACTAAACTATGAGACCTAAAGATGAAAATTAATATTAATAAAAGGTCCATACATCTTTTCCCAATTTTGCAATCAGTTGACTGAAATTTTTTATTTTTTTCGAGATGTCCCACTTCATGAACCTCGGTACCAAGCTCCTTGTTGGTTTGAAGATTGTTGTGTGCTCATTAAACCAATGCTAAAAGAACATTAAAAATTGTATAATTATACATATATACATATATTTAATAAAAAACATTAAATAAACAAAGACTTTACTTACAGGTAAAAGCGATACACAGCCTATCACAAGAAGTGGTGTTGAATGCTTTTCATTCAACGATTGCTTCAGATTCTCAACAATAGCTCTTGACCAATCATAGGTCTTCATCTTCTTGAAATCATCAACATAATAAAAAAAACTGATGATATATGTTCTCCCTTTGATGAAAAAAACAATGACCTCATTGCTATTAAAACAAGCAATTTCACAACATCCTCAACATCTTCCTCTTCATCACTCATCACAATTCTTCTCAATGCTTCTTTCACTAACTTCGTATTCACCACACTAGGACAGTTAGGAAATTGCCTCTTCACCAAATCAAATGAAAGAAAATCTAACCGTAACTTCTTCAAATTCATTTCCTCTTCCCCACCAACCACTCCAAAAATTGTTGTTACATCTCTAAGTGTTACATCAACAAAAACCTCCCCAAGTTTGAATTTCTGTACATTCGAATCATAACACATAATTATCTCCTCAATGGTTAAATCCATCTTGCGATATGTAAAATCCATGTTTGAAAAAATATCATGGAAAAAGTTGTAGAAAGGTGTTTTTTTCAACTTCATAAAATGGGCTGCCTTGAGAGGTGTCTCCTTCATAATCGACCAAATAGCATGCACATTGGACCTATAATTTGGGATCCATGACAAATGTTTTGCTGCTCTTGAAGCTTTTGAAATCCCTTTGGGAAGTTTTTGGTTAACAACTGCTGGTGATGATTTTTTCTTTGGCTTCAGAGATTTGGCTTTTGGATTTAGAATTTTAGCTACAGGTTCAGCCTTACCTTTTGACCTTGTTACAGATTTATGTACTTGTTTTTGTGGTTGAAGGGATACTGCAATATCCTTAGTCTTTGATCTAGTTACAGGGGTATGTACAGGTACAGGGGATTTGAGAGGTGAAGCTGCTGGTGTTTTCTTTTTTGGTGTTTCTGCAGAAGCTGGAGAAATGTGCACTTGAGCAGTTGGTGTTTCTGCAGAAGCTGGAGAAATGTGCACACAATCAGTTGGTATTTCTGCAGAAGCAGGAGAACTGTGCACACAAGCAGTTGGTAAATGATGGATATTTTGTGTTTCTGCAGAAGGAGGTGAAGCAGTTGGTGTTCTTTTCGATGATACAGAGGATGCTAATGGATTTCTAGACTTTTTACCAAAGGGTTTATACTTCATACCTTGCTTTTTTCCCATCTACAAATAAAAATACAAGATGATATATATTGTTAGACTGAATATAACAAAATTGTTGTAAGACTTTTAAAAAAGTCTTATAAATTAATTATAAGACTTTTTAATAAGTCTTATAAGCAACTTATAAGTCTTTATGTTACTTATAAGACTTTATATGACTTATAAGACTTATTAAAAAGTCTTATAACCTACTTATAAGACTTTTTTTAATAAGTCTTATAAGTAACATATACTCTTTAAAAATTCTTATATACAACATACAAGACTTTTTTAAAATGTCTTATATATAACAACATATAAGTCTTATATAAAACATATAAGACTTACAAGTAGTCATAAAAGTCTTATAAGTAACATATAAGACTTTTTTAAAAGTCTTATAAGTAACATATAAGACTTTTAAAAAGTAACATATAAGACTTTTAAAAAGTCTTATATACAACATATAAGACTTACAAGTAGCTTATAAGTTTTATAAGTCTTATTATAAGTCTTATAAGTAACATATAAGACTTTTTAAAAAGTCTTATATGTAACTTATAAGACTTAAAAAGTCTTATAAGCTACTTATTAAGTCTTATAAACAACTTATAAGTTACTTATAAGTTCAAATAGGTCTTATAACTATTAGAAAAAGTCTTATAAGTTAACTTCTAATTTTTTTAAGAAAATGCAATAAAAATAAATTGAAGACATTCAGGTTTCTAAAAGACAATTCCTACGCCTTATAACATCATCATAATACATTTCTCAATGTTATAATAGCTTTAAGAAATGATGAAGAAATGTTTATCAGAACCAAAATGTTGAAAAATACTAGTATTAAATGTTTTCAAAATTTGTTTATCTCTGTATAATATTTCAAATAAATACTGTTTAAAACATAAATGAAGAAAAACGTATAAAAAACAACGAAATAAAGTAAAAATTCATTATAATCGATGAATTTTTTCTGAAATTTACCTTTTATGAGTTTAAATTTACTTCGCTCTTCACTTCAACGGACTTTCGCCTGAGTTCACCGGAAATCTCTTCAGCTTCAACGGAAATCGCCTGAATTTCGCCTGGATTTAGAGAGAGAAAATGATTTTTGAAAATGAGGGTTTTGTACGCCGAGGTTGAAGCGGTGAAAGTGAGGGTTTTACGAGGCACGTGGTGAAATCGCAAGCTCTATACGTGGCGAAATCGAAAGCAATGAGTTTTTTTAAGGGCATTTTGGTCTTTTAACAGCGAGGGGTGTGTGAGGAATTAGTAAAGAGTCATTTCTTAAAATGGGATTAAATCTCCCTAGAGGGCCTCTAGGGTCCGTTGGCCGTCTATAAAGTGTGTGGTTTAGGCAATTGTATTTTGTTCTTTTGTAAGACTACCCACAATGGGGGATGAAATGGGGGATGAAATCCCATTTCATCCCACTGAACCCTTGCAATGGCTAAATGAAACTGGGATGGATTAATTCACGGGATGAAATGTTTCATCCCGGATGAAACACTGCTTTTGCTTTTTTTTCTTTTTCTTTTTTTGCCACGTGTCAAGACCTTATTGGTCTTGACTTTATCACTTTTTCACCCAATTATTTAAACTCAATTATCTCATAATAAATGATTTAAAAATAAAAAGAAAAATTCACCAAAATTCATCTTTTTTTTTCCTACAAATTGATATAACTTTCATTTGATTTGGAAACAAAAAAAAACACTTAGTTTTCAATTTGAGTTGAATTATTACCTAGTAAATTATTATTTTTTTAATTTTTTTTTCACCAAAATTCATCATTTTTTTTCCCTACAAATTGATATAAGTTTCATTTGATTTGGACACAAAAAAAAAAACACTTAGTTTTCAATTTGGGCTGAATTATTACCTAGTAAATTAATTTTTTTTTAATTTTTTTTTCACCAAAATTCGTCATTTTTTTTTCCTAAAAATTGATATAAGTTTCATTTGATTTGGACACAAAAAAAAACACCTAGTTTTCAATTTGGACTGAATTATTACCTAGTAAATTAATTTTTTTTTTAATTTTTTTTTCACCAAAATTCATCATTTTTTTTCCCTACAAATTGATATAAGTTTTATTTGATTTGGACACAAAAAAAAAAACACTCACTCTTCAAAAACAGAGAATATAAATAAAATAAAAGTGGTGAGGTATAGAATGATGAGTTGGAAGGAGTTGAAATTTAATTTAAATTAGTTATTGTAGGAGGTTAAATGAAAAGGGTAGATGAAATATTAGATGGATGAGAAAAAGTGTAAAAAGTGTTGAATGAAATGGAAAAAGGGGATGAAACCATTGTGGGTAGTCTAAGTTTAATCTGGTAATAATAAATTAATAATAGTGGATTATTAGTTGTGATTCGCCGGGTACGGAAATTAACATTAACAAAATTAGGAAACTAAGAGTAGCAATAAAATCCAAGTTCGATCCCAAGAATCTATAAAAAAATAAAAAAAAATCAGTTTGTTCATTACTTAAGATTTCATAATCTCAAGAATCCAAAATTAGGAAACTAAGAGTAGCCATTAACACACACAGGATTAACGAAAATTAGTTAATCCTTTTCATTCTCGGTTTGGTATTAGGGTTCATTCAACTCAACTTCCCCTTTATATAAACTAATCCCCTTTTTGCTGCAAAGAAAGAAACAATCAGATTGCAAAACCAAAGAAAGTTATTATGGAGGTTTATGGATTTCCCCCTGGTTTTCGTTTCCTCCCTAAACCCCAAGAGTGTATCCACTACCTGACTTGCAAGGTCGCCTCTGAACCCATGCCTTTTGATGGTCTTTTTCTTGATCTCAACCCTTACAACCTCAAACATCTCCCTCATATCTTCTCCTCCGTGCAGCAAAAGGGTCAACTTTATACCTTCACCAAATTAAGCAGGAAGGGTAAAATTGGTTGCAGCAATGCTAATCGCAAAGTCGGCAATGGTACATGGCATGGTGATCTGAAATTCCCCATCACTAATGAAGATGATGGAACGGACATTGGCATGTCCCATAAGTTCACTTATCGTGAAAAGGGTTCGCAATACGATCTACAATTTGTCATGACTGAGTACTCCCTACCAAAGGGAACTTCCCTGCAATATGATCCATTCAAAGATTATGTCCTTTGTCATATTGCCAAGAACAGTCGGTGCCATAATGGTAAGAAAGTCTACAAGTCCAAAAGTAGTACTACGAGTACGAATCATCAAGTTGCTGCTGTTTTCCAACAACCCCTGCCGCTGCCTAATGTTGCAGAGGCTGTGGCTGGCTGCTGAAATTTCGAGTGTCGAAAATCCCTCTACATCTTCCGCTCATTCATATAATGTTGACAAACCTACCTACATCCAACCTTTGGACCATTATACACCATCCCCTGCTCCTGAGGATGACCAAGACTATTTATTTGAGATTTGCATGATGTTGGACTTTGAAACTGAAATTCCATCATTGGATAGCAGCTAGCGCCTACCTCTGCAATATTGAATGAAGACATAGATTATCTAGTTAAGTTTTGGCTTAATGTAAAATTCCATTTTTGTATGATATTAGAGCACCTATGCAATTGTGAGCCAATTTCGGCTCACCAAACTCATCCTTTAAATATTCACTCATTTTGTGGCTGATTTGTGAATTAAACTGGGCCGGAATAGCAATAGAAAGTGTGTATTTTTTAGCCTAAGAAAACCAATTTTAGTTTTTCTAATTATGTAACAATGGCTAGTCATAAATAAAATTAAATTAAATTTTGTTGTAATGATGGAAAAAAACACTCATAAATGTTTAATTTACAAAAAAAAAAACAAAAAAAAAAAAAAAAAAAAACCAATCAAGATAATACAACAAAGGTAGGTAATTCTTCCTCCATCTCGAAAAAATAGTCTTATTTGATTTTGTATGATCAACACAAATAAATTTTGACAAAAATGTCATTGTGTTTTAAAATAAATCCGATTATTTACAAAAATAGAAAAAAATTATGTAATGATGGAAAAAACTCGTAAGTGTTTAATTAAAAAAAAAATCTCAATCAGGATAGTTCAACAAAGGAAATACTCCCTCCGTCCCGAAAAGATAATTTCGGGTCAACAACACAAGTGAATTTTGATAAAAATGATATCATGTGTTCCAATTAATTAAAAAAATGATACCACACTTTTTTAAAAATTATTTTCTCATAAATGCTAGAAAAAATTGATTTTTTTAAAAAATAAAAAATTCAAACTGCTGCTGAATCCTCCCGGGACAGGCAGCTTATGTTAAAGAATTGTTATTCACCCCCGCACAATTACTTAATACCCCTGCACTGATAAGTTTACCTATAAAAATTAAAACTATGCCACCATTATTACCATTCTACCCTTTTAAACTCCTCAATAAACACTCATCTAAACCGTTAAAATACACCCACACATATCCATCCCCACACCCACTTGCACAGGCAAACACAATTTTCCTTTCAAGGGAGTAACTTTTTTGATTTATGGTTGATGTGATTGAACCGATATGATTTTCATAATTCTTTCTATATATCTCCCCCTCCTCTCCAAACTCAATGATGCAAATTTTTTAAGAGAATTTTTTTTCTTGAAACAGATGACAAGAAAGAGAGTGAGAGAAAGAATGAGTGAAAAAAAAAAGTAGTTTAATATCCAATAAATTCAATTGTGGGTGTACAACATTATAATGAAGGGTAATAGAGTCATTTCAATTGATGGCAATATTTTGAAAATTGCATTACAGGGGTATTAAGAAATTGTACGGGAGTGAATAACAATTCTCCTTAGACCACTTACAATGGCTAGTTGAATTTTTTTTTTCAACGATTGAATCCTTGCAATGGCTTGTTGAAGAATTTTTCAACTGTTGAAAACTTTTCATTTTGTTGAAAAAATTCAACAAGTGTTGAAAAAATAGTTGGGGCCCCTTTTGCCACATGTCGCCATAGGATTGGGCCGCTTTTTTTTTTCAATTCCATCCAAAATTTTCAAAGGCAATTATCTTATATAAAAAATTAAAAAATAATAATTTTTTTACACCAAAATTCATAATTTTTTCTCTATAAATAGAGTCTTGTTTCATTTGATTTGGACACAGAAAAAAAACACTTTTTTTCAATATAAATTTCTCAATTATTGAAAAATAAGGAATAAAAAATAAAATAAAGTATGAATTATTTTTTTAATTATAAATGATAATAATTATTATTATCATTAATAATAATTTTTTAATTAATAATAATAATTATTATTTTACTAATCATAAAAATAAAGAATATAAAATAAAATAAAAGTGGTGGGGTATAGGATGATGAGTTGGAAGGGTGTTGAAAAAATAAGGGTGTTGAAACCATTGTAGGAGTTAAAAATTGAATGGGGTGTTGAATAATTAGATGGAGGAGAGAGAAGCCGATGTGTCGTGTTTTAAAGGGTGTTGAAAAAATTAAGGTGATGAAACGATTGTAGATGGCCTAATGTTATTATCATTGTTTTATTAAAGAGTTAGGGTCCCACCCACATGGTTGTAGACATGCTTATCCCCGGGTTCAGTTTCCGATTTCGAACCGCCAATTCTTAGTTTTGTGGAAGGGAAACCGTATTCGGATCTGTGTAATTTCGATTCCCGATTTACTGTTTCAATTGCCGGTTTTCGATTCCGATTCTACCGTTTAGATGATTCCAATTTATTTATTATTTTTAATTTTATTTTAATTTCAATATAACTGAAACATTTAAATAATTAATAGAATGTCAAAACCCATTATATTTGTAACAAAATTCATTTAAAAAATAGATTTTACAAGTAAATGTTAATTTTTAACGAATTAAGTTAATTTTTTAACAAATTTAGTTAAATTATTATCTCTATATATATAAAAGCATGAAAGTCCCACTTCCCGCCTAGAATTGTCACTGTCGAAGGGTAAAATTGTCCTCACAATATTTCATTAAGGGTAAATAAGTCTTTCAATGTAGGGATAAAACTGTAATATTTTGAACATAATAAAAAATGAAACTAAAAGCTAAAATTTACAAAATTAATATCAAAACAAAATTTCTCCAACATTTTCTTCTTCACCATCGGCTCACCGCCATCACCACCACCTCCATAATTGTCATTGCCGCCGCCATCGCTACTGCCACAACCATCAACATACCACAATTGCCCACCACCATCATTCCTGCCACAACCACCAAACAACAACAATTTTAAATCAAAAGAAAAGTAAACAAAAATAATCTAAAATTCACAAACAGAAAACAAAAACCCAGATCAAGAGAAAACAAACGAACAAAAATCCATCTCCAACTTCGAACAAAAACATATCTCAAATATACAATCATATTAGGAAAAAACAAGCACACACATACAGAAATTCATAATTAAAATGTTCATAGAATACTAAGATCAAGAGAAATAGACAAGCACACCCAAATCCATCACACAAGAACGAACACACCAGATCTGTGTAAATCCAAATCAATAACACACACACGTACAAACACACCAAAAGAACACACAAACGCAAAACACAAAGATTAGGAAAACAGATCCAAGCGAGAACAAAGAAAAAACGAGAGAAAGGGAGAGAACGAAAGACTTAACGAATTAAGGCATCAACGACGACAGCGGCGACGTGTCTTTTTGGGCGGAGAGCATGGCGATGGTGAGTAAGAAGTGGTACGGTGCTAGGATGGGAAAGTGGCACTGGAGAGAGAAAGGGGTGACGGGGAGATGGTGGAATGGTAGCGGGAGTCAGTGGGGAGGGTAGGGACGGGGAAATTGGAGGTGAGAGAAATGAAGAAGAGAGATTTTGGGATTTCATGTACTGAGGATAAAATGAAATGGGGCAGAGGGGATAAGTATGGTGACATCATATGGTGGCTGGTGGTGGTGGGGCGGAGGAAGGGGAAGTTGGAGTGGGGCGCAGGAGATAAGTAGATGACGAAAAGAGAGAGAGAGAGAGAGAGAGAGAGAGAGAGAGAGAGAGAGAGAGAGAGAGAGAGAGAGAGAAGAGAGGAGAGGTATTCTTTCTTGCAGATTTCTTAAAGAGTGAGAAATGAGGGGTGGGTGGATAATTTGATTGAGAAATCTATATATATATATATTAAAGTTGGTGAGGAGGGCTATGGCTTCGCCACGTGGACAAGTTTAGGCAAACTATTGATTTTGGAGAAGCCACGTCATCACTATCCCAAAATTTATATGACTTTTGATATTCTCCTTATTAGCTATTACTATTAGTTAATAATAATAGTTATTATAATAGTTAACTATAATAGTTACTTTATAAGTTAACTATTACTATTAATTGTATTAGTTAACTATAATAGTTACTATATATTTTAACTATTACTATTAATAGTATTAGTTAACTATAATAGTTACTATATAAGTTAACTAATCCTATTAAGTGTATTAGTTAACTATAATAGTTACTATATATGTTAACTATTATTATAAATAGTATTAGTTTACTATATAGGTTAAGTAATAGTATTATAGTTACAATATATGTTAACTATTACTATTAATAATATTAGTTAATCATAATAGTTACTATATACTCCCTCCGTCCCGGAACAATCTTCACACTTTCCCTTTTGGGCGTCCCAAAACTTACTTCACACATTTAAAACTTACCTAAAATGGAAAGGAATCTTTACTATTCCCTCCACTCATTCTCTCTCCTACATTATTTTAATACTCACAACACCATTATAATTTACTATTCTCTTCACTCATTCTCTCTCCTATTTTATTTTCACACTCACAACACTTTCAATATAATACTCCCTCCTTAAAACCAGTGCAAACAGTGTTTGTGAACATTGTTCCGGGACGGAGGGAGTATATGTTAACTATTACTATTAAAAGTATTAGTTAATCATAATAGTTACTATATAAGGTAACTATTATCATTCAACTTACTAATAAAATATAAAATGCAATCCGTGCGTATCACAGAATTACCACTAGTTTATTTTGAATGAGAGAGGATTAGTGGCAAGTAGGAGAGATTTAGGGAAATTGATGTGGTTATGGGATATTTAATGCTTAAAATGAGAAATAAATTAGTAGTATAGAATACTTATGAGATACTCTCCATGATTAATTTTATTTAGTAAGTTGTTTCATCATTTATCATCTATTACTACTATTAAATTGTCATAAAATTTAAAGCTTTAAATAATGATAGATAAATCTTCATATTATATGCCTTATTGTGAATGGATTAATATTATGTTCCCTTTTTACATTAGTGATTTTTTAAATAATTAATTTTATTTAATCCTTAAAAGCAAATAAATATATTTGGTGTGGCTAATTCTATTGTCATTTTAAAATTTTGAACAAAAATTTAATTGCCTTAAATCATAGTTAGTAATACACGTGATGGAAAAAAAAATGGATACGTACAAGTCTGTTACGAACTTTATTTTGAAAAATACGACATCAAAATGAAAATGAAAATATTGCATTTTTTATAATATAACATATATAATACAACTCAAAGTCAGAATAATTATGTACGTAAAAGTACGTATATATAGGCACATATAGGTAAATAATAGATATTTTATACAATTAGATGTTTAAGAAGTATAATATATTTATAAAAATATGTCTTCACTCTTACGTGAAAAGAAAGACAAAAAAAAAGAGAAAAATCAATGTAAGGGGCCTTTTGTTTTTTCATTTTTCCTCTTATTAAGAGGTGGATCACTTAATTTTAAGAGGTAAGAAACTTTAAGTGTGTTTTTTTTTTTTAATTTCAGCCTTAACGCCTCTGAAAAGCCACTGAATTTTAAGTGGTAAAATTGAAGCTGAAAACCTCTGAAAAGCCACTGTTCATACTTGGTTTGAGTTATTTTTTTTTAAACAGTTTACTATTCATACTGCGTTTACGTTTGTTTTTTTTTTTTTTTTTTTTCAGAAAATGAATTCGGATAGAAAATCAAACAACTTACCCAATTCAGAGTCGGTTTTTCGATTCTTGCCTCTTAAAAATTCGGCCATTTCGGAAGTGAAATCGGATTTCAGGCGTTCGGTAACTAAAAAAAACAAAAGCCCCCTAAGTGTAACATATTAATACTAATCATTTATTTTGCGATAGAAGAAGGAGAACTATTGGTAGAAAATTCTCGATTTCGAGAATGTCATTAACACCATCTGACACACGAGGATTCCATTCCGATTTGAGAGGAGACAGTTCCCACTGATGAAACTTTTAACTCATGATAAAACAATATACAATTGGTCATGACAAAATATTGCTTCTTTGAGATAAGACCAACAACAGATAACGATTGCCCTTGACTTTTTTTAATCGTCTTTGAGAGGAATTAACTCTTAAATATAGATTTACTAGTAAAAGCACGTGTCCAAGGACACGTGTTTTTTTTTTAATTATTTTTTTTTAAATTTAAAATTTTTTTTTTTTTGAGGGCAAAATGGGAAAGGGACAATTTAGTGAGGGCAAAATGGGAGATTTGGCTTATGAAACTGTTCATTGTACTGTTCATGAGATGAGGTGGCATGGTGTGATTTATACTATAGATTTTAGTGATCTTCAATCTGATATTTGTACTTATAATATAGTTTTCAAATAAGTGTTTTACAATGTATACACGCATCTCTATTTTCTGTTGTATTCATATGAATTTTCATCTTTTATGTGTTAGTAATTATCCTTGCATCGCACGAAAGTAACACTAGTTAACTAAATAATAACAAAAAAGTTTATAATGATTGCGCGAGAGTTGATGTATACTTTGAAGAATAAACGTATTTTGGAAAGAAAAAAAAATATCAGAAAATTTTGGGGGAAACCTGTTTCTCCATAAGTTATAAAAAGTCTTGTTTTTAAATATATCAACTTGATGTTTTAAAACCTAAACTCACTGTTTTAAAGTGGACTTTTTATAACTTATGGAGAAACAGGTTTCCCCTAAAACCTACTCAAAAAATATACCTCACTTTATACTATTGCAATCTTTTTCATTTTCTTTCATCGGGAGAAATAATTTTGAAAAATTAAATAATTCGTCTTTTCCCTCCCCATTCCTTCTCCTCCGTTCCCA
Source organism: Adenophora triphylla var. japonica (assembly GCA_022495995.1). Taxonomy (NCBI): domain Eukaryota; kingdom Viridiplantae; phylum Streptophyta; class Magnoliopsida; order Asterales; family Campanulaceae; genus Adenophora; species Adenophora triphylla. The sequence goes on from JAFEMH010004415.1 coordinate 125,993, forward strand.
CTACAATCATCAAATCCCAACACACACACACACACTCGTTCAACCCAATGAACCCTTTCTTCATTCCCAAATCCTAACAAAATCCTCCCTAACCCCTCTCTGCAGTTCGAAATGCAAGATATACTTGGGTCAGTTCGTCGATCACTCGTTTTCCGTCCTTCCGATGGCGGTACCGACGACGCCTCAGTCGGAACCCTAGTTGATAAGATCAGTTCACGCATCCGGAAATCCAGAGTGCTCTCCAGATCGACTGACAAGGACAACACTGTGCCGATTGCAACCACCATCCGTTGGCGAAAAGGTGAATTGATTGGATGTGGAGCGTTTGGTCAAGTGTATATGGGCATGAATCTCGATTCTGGAGAGCTCTTAGCCGTCAAACAGGTTGATTTATTATTTCCCCCACTTGATTTCGACCAATTGTAACTTTTGAATTTCAAATTGGGCAGCACTTTTACCTATTTGCTTCTCTCCTTTTTTTCATAGTTTATTGCATTAGTCGATTATAGTATGTTCAACTGGACATTTTTTTGTGATGTTTATTGACCCTTGCTTTGTTCCTCTAAAATCCGTTCAGGTTTTGATTGTGGCGAGCAGTGCTTCAAAGGAGAAGGCACAGGTTAGGACTCAATTATTTCTTTTCACGTGCTTAATTGGAATTAATTCTGTAATGTGGAGTAATTAAATGGCCTCGCCAGCCTCATAACTGTAGTTGTCATAAGTTTATCTGTTACCAGCCTCATACTGTACTTTTTCCTGCATTTTGTCACTCCCACTCCCGGTGCTTCTTTACAACGAAACAATCGCGATTCTTTTCCTTGATATTTAAAATATAATGGAATGAAAGTTGTATGAGACCATTCTTGTCTCTGTATAAGGAGGTCGTGAGTACAAGCCGAACACTTGAGATTTTAGAATTTATTTTTAAACTACTATGATATCCTAGACAGAAGTGTTAAATATTATGATCTCTGGCTCAAATACTGTTTTCCTCTCTTTCGTGTAACTAGAATTATGACACCGTAAGATTTGTGTCATTGTGTGTTCTGTTATTTTGGTAGGATTGGAACTATAAGACTGAGGAGTTACATGTTTTGACCTAAGGATCAATAAGCATCTGATTGTTTATTCTCTGTTGTTCATTTGTTTATATATGATGCTAAAGTTCCAACCACGGCTCCACTAACTATTAAGTAGATGGACCTTTTGTAAGTATCCTTCATCATTTGATAAAACTGTTGCACGATGTCTGATTGTATGTTTCAGAGAAGAATCGCTGAGATTGAGAGACTGGTTGGAATTTTAGGAATCATGTAATGCAATGCTGAGGTTCCTAATACACCTTTTAGCTGCAAATGAATTATAGTAATTTGGCAATTTTGTGACTTATAACTTTGTTCTGTGCTTAATCACTGATCATCAAGTCATTGATTTCATTTGCATTGTCCAATGGTATGAGTAGGTTCATATTAGGGAGCTCGAGGAAGAAGTAAAGCTTCTGAAAAATCTTTCTCATCCAAACATTGTTGTAAGTACTTCTTTATTTCTGTGGATTTGAGTTCATGTACCTTCTTCAACTTTATTCATCATTTACAAACTATTTAGAGATATCTGGGAACTGTGAGAGAGGAAGAAACCATAAATATACTTTTGGAGTTTGTTGCTGGAGGATCAATATCGTCACTTTTAGGGAAATTTGGACCCTTCCCTGAGGCAGTAAGTAAATCTTCATTCCAACTTGCTGTTATGGCAGTCTTTACGTGCTCCTCTTGTCTAATAGTTAATCGTTTATGTTAAGTAGGTTATAAGGATGTATACTAAGCAGTTATTGTTGGGCCTTGATTATCTTCACAAGAACGGTATCATGCACAGGGACATTAAGGTTTTATTTCCATCCTTGCTCATTGTCTCTTTTCTTTGCTGTTCTGTGAAGTAATATAAGCATCTCAATTATTTCAGGGTGCTAACATCCTTGTTGATAATAAAGGATGCATTAAACTTGCAGATTTTGGTGCATCCAAACAGGTTGTTGAGCTGGTAAACATACTGCGTTCTCTATTGGTGTTTATTCATTTAACGTTCCGTTTTTATTTGTAAAGTAGTACAGTTTGTAGTTATAGACTAACAGACGTGGTTGGTTTAGGCAACTGTGACAGGTGTCAAGTCAATGAAGGGTACACCTTATTGGATGGCTCCTGAAGTCATTCTCCAGACTGGTCAAAGCTTGTAAGCACAATGAAAATTACTTAGTCAACTTCATGCTTGCATGCAACTTTTAGTTTCAGTGTTTATCTGAATTTAAACCATCCAGCATTTCGCCAGCTTGTAAATGCAATCTCTTGAAGCAGAGTTTCTCACCAAGACTTGTACTTAAAACAGTTATCCCTTTATCTGAATCACAGTTCCAACATCTAAATCCTCCTTTATGGTTATGCAACAAGTCAAGTGCATCCCTTTAATCTGTTTTAATATTGAGGTCTGATATTTTGTTGTATTGAAGTGGGCAAAGCCAAGTTTCATCTACTTTGTCTTACTTTCTTTTTTACAATCGAAAATGATGTTGCCCTCTTCAACTTTATTAATATAAACAACAAAATTAGAAGTGGATTGGGGGTGGGTGGGTGGGGGTAGACCTAACAATCACTAGACAATGAGGGAGATATAAATCCTTACCTCAATGTAAATATAGAAAGCTTATTAGAATAAAAAGGTGGGGGGGGGGGTGGAGCCTCTCCCACTATTCGTGGGGTCTAAGGGAGGGCCGAGCCCATATGGGCTTAATGTAGACAACCTTCCCTTGCATTTTTAAATGCAAGAGGCTGCTTCCGTGACTCGAAGCTGTGACCTCTCGAAGTCACATGGCAGCAACTCCAACCAACAAATAAATAAGTAGAAAAAAAAGGTCAGCCAAAATGTCTTCTACCTCCATGCCTCTTCTAACCAACTTTGAAAGCCATAATATTAAGTCTTTGTTTTTGTACGATCACTAATGCTACCTTATTCCTTTTCGGATCTAAACATTTGGCTTTTATTCAATAATCATTAGTGCTATTTTAGCTCCATGTATTCTCTGTCTTTACATTCGGTACAATTGTGGTTATTATCATGATTATCTAGCTTCGGTGCATGTCTGTAATAAAGTTATTCTCTTGTCTTGAGTAATTGTGTGCTGCTTTTGTTTCTTGTTAGTGCTCAGACAGTCAGACTTTTTAGTAGAAGTTTATATATAACTGAAGCTGGTTGAGTTCTAATTTTATAAGCATTTGCTATTTTTGTTAAAAATGGTTACTTTTCCCTAATCATTTGTGTTGTTCACTAATGATACGTGAAATAAATTATTTATTTTTATTGTTTGCTTCTGTTTTTCTCTAACATTGTCCTTTCATATTTACTTCCCTTTTTATTAGCCAAGTTGTTCTTTCTTTAGTTCCTTCCCCAACTGCTTCATTCTTGCTCTTGCTTTTAGATATGATACTCAGATTAAGTGTTAAGGTGTCAATCACTACTACTGCAAAGAATATATGAATGGGCTTCTCTAATGAAGATGTAAGTAGGATAGAGAATGTGTTATATATTGTAAAAATAAATAAATTTAATAATACTAATAAAATATTTTGTAGAATATGCTGTTGTGTTAGTGTTGGTTTCATTTCATGTTCTCTTATTTTGCATGCATCTTGCATCTGCTGGTTTCTACGTTAACTTCTTATGGTGTCCTTTGCAGATACCAATGAATGAAGATCTATACTTGTACTTGCTTTAACTGATTTTTTTCTTTTTGGATATTAGTATTCTTACCTTTTCATTTTACCTTGTAGTTCTGCTGACATATGGAGTGTTGGATGTACGGTGATTGAGATGGCTACTGGAAAGCCTCCTTGGAGCCAGCAGTACCAAGAGGTAGACAAAAGCAGCTTACTCAAAGTTTTAATACACCCGCACACATAAACATATATGTGTATGTGTGTATGCACATAATACTATTTCTGCTTTGCCAGTTGATGATTTCCTTGCAGAGATATCACTTTTTTTCAGTTTAGAACTCTGACGCTCACTCTTTGGTTTACCCCGCCGTACCTGTGTCGGACATCTTATTTTAGTCTTGTTGACAAGGGTGAGGTAAACGAAAGAGTCTGAGCATCATAGGCTTAGAATGTTCTTTCTGGCAATCTACTAATAATAGGGTTATTTCAGGTTGCTGCCCTCTTTTATATTGGGACAACAAAGTCTCATCCTCCAATTCCTGAGCATCTTTCACCTGAGGCAAAAGATTTACTGCTGAAATGTCTACAGAAGTAAATACATTTAAATCTTTAATTTTTCTGAATCCAGTGGGTTCACTTAGTTGATTGATTGCAATGGGATCTTTCTACATGATCCTTCTTTTCAAAGTTTTTTTTTCTCTCTGTGTGTGTACGTCCGTCATGATGATATTTCTTTGAAAAGAATGATATACTGATGTGTTGTTGCTTACTGTCGTGATCTCTCATCATTATCATGTGTTCTTCCATTTATTAATGTCTACAGGGAACCAGAGTTGAGGCCACCTGCATTTGAGTTGCTTCAGGTGACGATCTTATCAATTAGTTATTGCAGCAATTTGAGGCGTTATTTTACAAGATTTAATACTCACACTATTCTCATGTAGCATCCTTTTGTTACTGGGAAATCAATGGAAGCTCCTCAGTTTGTGTATGCCTCACCCATGGTTAGTTTAGGTAAATCATATGTTCGGTATGCAGTTACTCATTCATTCTTCCACCTTCATTCACACAGTTATTTTGCTGCTATCAGGAAAATATTGAAGTCCCTTCATGTGGAAATAATCTGGAGACTTCGTGAGTTTTTCAAATATAGTTTCTTTTGGACCTATAAATATTTGACTTGTTTACTGTTTTCTTTGTAATATTATTTTTATTGATTATGAGTCCTTTCATGCCATGCTACAACATTGTTTTTTAAAATTATTTTGCTAAATAAATAACAACCGGGATTGACGTATGTAATCTGGGCACTCTCAACTTCTCTGCTGTAAACGCTGATAAATTAATGAGAAGTTCACAAGAAAGAGAAGCAGGCAACAACAATGATGATATGTGTCAGATTGATGATAATGATGATGAATTTATGATGGGTGGATGTGCAAAGCTAGGCTCTGTTCCCATGACTGATGACATTAATAAGGTATGTCATTGCTTTCAAGTTTTCAATTATTTTCTAAGTCTGTTGGGCTTTCTATAATTGGATCTTTCTCGATGCCTATTTTTCGTATCAGAGTTTCAATCCCATTGAGGAGCCCTCCAATGATTGGACATGTCGTGAAATGGAAGAACAAATGTCCCCTCCACGTAATATGCAACCAATTTTTAGAGTAGCTGATAATTTACTATCACCTGGACAAGGTGACAGTTGTTCCTCAGTTCGTTTATCTGAGGATGACGATGAGCTCACTGAGTCTAAAATCATAGCTTTTCTGGATGAGAAGGTATATTTTTCTGCATTCATTCTATTGATTACTCTGCCATTAATGTCTTTATTCCTACTTTTGGTTTCTCATTTCAATCATTCCTCCAGGCTTTAGAACTGAAAAAACTGCAAACTCCATTATATGAAGAGTTCTACAACAGCGCAAATCCGTTGTGTTCTTCAAATATTTCTGAACCCACAGGCAATGGATCTCCAAATTACTTGAAATTACCTCCCAAAAGCAGGTCACCTAGTCCATTCCCGACTGGAACCCCATCCAAGGAGGTTGACACTCTAACTAGTGCAAGTCCGGATAGTATTCAAAGCCCTCAAGACATTTTGTATGCTCAGCAGGAATCCAATAGTCCAGGGTTAGTCATCAGTTGTGATTTTTATTCATGTTTTCCTGTTTAGGATGTGTGTAAATGCACGAGATCTGAATTTGTTGTTAATTACAGAGGAAGCTTCACTGAGGTAAAGAGAAAGTGGAAAGAGGAGCTCGACCAAGAGCTTGAACAAAAGCGAGGTATACTTTCTCACATTTTAGTTTTACAATAATCCCATGTCCGAGGCCCGCAACAATTTCCATCGATGAAAGTAAAAAGAGTTTACATCAACAATTATTATATGTCCTTGGGCTGAAGTTATGTGGTTGAACAGCTTTTCTTATTCAATCGTGCTTTAGCTAATAAATTTTCCGTATCAGAGAGCTTATCATTCTACTAACATTTTTAATCTCTGTTATGACACATTCTGTATTGAATGATGCTTAGCATAACTGTTTAACTACTTTAGACTATCAAGAGGAAATCGTTCAGTCTGCTGAAAGCTCTATGCCTTATAATTAACCAACGGGGCTTAAATTTTAGTATTTGATTTCTGTAGCCAGTTATCCCACGTATGCTTAGTGTTAAAAAACCATTTGTTGTGCAGTAGCAGCCTAAGATGCAATTGTATTCATTTGCTGCAGACCATAGGCAAGAAGCAATTCAAGTTGAGAAATGTCAGCTAACTCAAGTTACTCCCTCCGTCCCAAAATGAATGTCTAAAATATTTTCAAATTTGCTCTTGATCAAGAGCAAATTTGGAATTTTTTTGGACATTCATTTTTGGGACGGATTGGTCTGAATTTTTGCAGAGATAATGCGCCAAGTTGGTGTTGGTGGAAAAACATTATCGCCAGTTGACCGAGGATCAAGCCGTCAGAGGTCAAGGTTTGCATCTCCGGCCAAGTCACCCAACCAATGTTGATCTGTTTCTGATGTTATAAATGACTAGGCTGGGGAGTTTTCGGATTGGGCTGCAATTCCACTCAAATGCTCTGGAAAGGCCAATATAGTGTATCGTATAGTTCTGCAAAAAAGAAGCATTTTCAAAGATGTGTTTCGAAAAGCTGTCTTTCTCGGTTTTCGCTCTGCGATTTGTGTTTGTCTTCAGCGCGTATATTGTATAATAAATTTGATTGATAACAACAATTGTATAATGGTGGATTGAAATAGAATAAATATACTTGTTGAGCTATTGTTGTTCTCCTTCAAGTTATTCACCTGGTCCAATAGATATTCACAACAACAATGCAACCACACTTTCTCTTTCCTACTTTACTTTTTATACTCGCAAGTCACAATATCTCATTCACTATCAATAATATACTACTCCCTCCGTTAAAAATTAATATCCATTTGGAATTTAAGGGCCATTTTGAAAAAAAAAAAGATCGATTTTTCTAGGAAAAAATTCATATATTCTTTTTACTAATCAATCCCCTCTCATTCAATTCTGGTCTCACTTGTTTGTTATGTTATGAGGAGGGACTATTTCAATTTTCAAAGATGGAGTAACTCATCTCAAAATACAAGAAAAATGGAAAGTAGGACAAACAAGATAGCCATTTCACCAAACAAAGCAAAGCAGCAAAAAAATTACATTTCATTTGAGTATACACAAAAAAATGTTTATAATGATGCAATCCATGACACCAATGAAGAAAATGAAGATTATTATAGACATTAAGAAAATATCTAAAAAATAATTAAAAAAATCAATCAAAGCTTCAGAAACCAAAGTAAAAAAAAAACTCAAACAATCCTTAGATTCTTCTTCCTGACAATCGCATTGGCGTAGCAGACGGACGTTGTTTGAGTCCACTCATCATCTTCATCATCCCCTCACTTGACTGTACAACAACAGATTTCCTGCTTTTCAATGGAGAAACCAATTTACTTGCCAATCTTGACGGCGAAAAAGATCTTCTTAGCTTCTCCCCAGTAGACATTTTCAGTGATTTCTTGCCAAAACTTATTGGTCTTGTGGGAGATAATGAAAGTGGTGGACTTTTTATCTTCACTTGAAATTTAGAACCCGAAGAAGCTGGAGACTTGATCAAGAACTTATGAGGAGTCATCTGTCGGTTCTTTGCGATCACCGGAGATTTTGTTTTACCAAATTTCCGGTGTTGTGATGTGGGCGATGAATGAAATAACGGGTTAGGGAAAAGTACAGTCTTTCTAGCCCAAGGCCTATTTTTCGGGGAAACCCTATTAGCCAAATATCTCATATTTTCTTTATCATTTTCTTTCCTCTGAGACGGAGGAGAAGAAACTTTAAAACTGATACGCGATTTGGCTCTTTGGAGTGCAGGGGGATCGGCTTCTGATCTAATTGAATGCAATGTGATTTGTTTCTCTCTTTTTCTACGTGCCCGGAGTTCAGAATTTTCGGGGTTTAACTTTGACTTTGAAGCTACCGGAGTTTTTGGGTCGTTTGTGGCTGTTTTTTTGGCCTTGGGGTCCACTGCTGCAACAATTTCTCTTACATGTTGGCTTGCTTGGATTATTTCGCCCACTGTTTCTCCTAATAGCATCGCCGGTAATGACATTCTACGCCAATCCCCTGTGCTTGTTGGTAGTTTTAGTTTTCCAGGTGGAGATTTCCGAGTATTACCATTCCTGATCCTTCAAATTGGAGAGATAAATTTAGCCAAACCAATGCTTAAAATTGGAAAAATTTACCAAATTTAGCAAAATTGTTCATACCCATTTGATCAAACGCATAAGAAACAACATAAATTAGGAAACTTTATCAGAGATTGGGCAAAATCTAGCTGGAATTAGGCTACAGGATTGATCAAAACCTTTATAAGCAACATAAAATTAGGAAATGTTTCAAGAAATGTGGCAAAATTTTATAAACCCACTTGATCAAGTGCAGAAAAGACAACATAAAAAAGGGAACTTGAACATAAACTTATCAAAACCAATGACTACCCCATGATCAAATGCATAAACCCAACATAAATTAGGAAACTTTATCAAAATTTAAGCAAAAATAAAGTAAACCCATTCAATCATATGCAAGAAAAACATCATAAATTAGGAAAATTTGGAAATTGTTTCAAGAAATTTGGAATTTTTTTGGGTACCCACTTGATCAGCAGAAAAAAAAAAAAAACAACAACACAAAAGTGGGAACTTGAACATATACTTATCAAAATCAGGGAATCAAATGCATATAACCCAACATAATTTTGGAATCTTTATCCAAAAATTAAACAAAATTAAAGTAAACCTGTTCAATCAAATGCAAGAAGAAAAACATCATAAATTAGGAAAATTTATCAAAATCAAGGTGGAAATTAGATACCTGAGGGACTCCTGTTTACATCTGAGACTAGTTCTTAAGTAGCCCCTAGTACTGCGAGGACTAAGACTAACACCAGAAATCACCTTATTCCCACCTGCAACTGTGTACTGAAGTTCTTGCAATCGAGCCATACACTTGTCCACCTTCATTAAAAAAAAAAAAAAAAAAAGACACAATTTTGACATAAACCCATCAGAAATTGGGAAAAGTGGGGTTCTTGAAATCATGAAAATCGATTCCTTAAAAGTGTCGAAAACCCAGATTGGGGGTAAGGAAAAGAGGGATTTTGATTGTGTCTTACCTTGTTTACAGTTTCTCGGAGTAGATTGGGGTCGATTGGAGCCACCATTTTCTTGTGATTTGGTGGGGTTCTTGCAACCATTTTGATCGCAGTTGTGTTTATATGAGATCCTCTCTCTCTCTCTCTCTCTCTCTGAAAGTGAAACTCTGTTGTGCTCCGAAGTGAAGAGGGGTGGGGGTTACAAGTTAGAACATGAAGTTTGGGTAACGGATAGATTTTTGCTCCCAACGGTCGGAAAGAATAGCGGAAAAGAACGCATTGGATTTGGAACGGTCTATGATTAAAACTACTTATTTATTTATTTATTTATTTATTTATTTATTTATTTATTTATTTAATTGGTACTCCTCCCTCCGTCTTGATTTAAGGTTGTTACTCTCTTTTTTTGTCTGTCGAAGTTTAAGATTTTTATTTGCTTTATTAGCTAAAATGGATAATGAAACTCACTTGCCATTATTAAAAAAAAACTCCATACTCATTTTCTCTCTCTTACCTTATTTTTCATACTCATAATATTTAATTTTTTTTAATATCTGTATTGTATAAAGTCAAATTAAAAATCTTAAAATGGTTAGAAGGGAGTAAATACTTACGTTAGTAATGTTTTTTATGCTTCTTGACCTTTTCGTTTAAAAAACATTTTTTCTTCGGCTGATTTTGAATCTTGTGGTGGCAACTGGACCCACAGAGTTGACTTTTTCTTCATTCTTTTTTTTTTTTTTTAAAAAAAAAAACAAACCTTTTCTTCATTCTTAGCGTCGTTGTACAATTTAAACGTACACGATTCGATCATTTTATACCATTAATTGCATGTATTACAGTACTCCGTAATTGTTAGCTAATACAGTATACTTTGTTTTTGTAGTAGACAAAAACTATTTTTGCTATAAAAAAAAAACTACTCCCCCCCCCCCGTCCTACTTCAATTGGTCCGGATGAATTTTACAGTTTTTAAGAAAAATAAATAAAGTGGGTAGAAATTAGAGGAGAGAGAGAATGTAAAAGTTAAATGTGTGATAGGGAATAGGAGAGAGAATGTAAAAGTTAAAAATATGGGCAAATGACAATTTAGGGCCTGAACTATAGGGGGTAGTGTCGGTTAGGGGCCCCATGTCTAATTTTCCTTAAATCAGGGCTCAATATCTCAATTTTTCATCAATTAAGGGCTTTTTGACGATTTCTGTTTAAAATCACCATTAAGTGGTCATGTGCGTTTCACGTGGCTTTTGAACGAGGGTATTTTAGGCAGTTCATTACCAGGCTTAAACGTGAAACAACATATACGCTTTTGTTAACTGGTGACCATTTAGGGCTCAATTTAATTCAATTTCACAAAAACCATTTACGATTTCGCTGCAAGTGAGGCAATCAAGGTGCGATTCTGCAAGCCATCCAAAATGCCTTGGTGTAAGAGGAAGAAGAAGGGTTGTGTTTACCCAGGGACACCTGATTATGGTAAATATACTATTAAATTTGTTCATAATGATGTTGTTGGTCAAAGCATACCTGTGTTGATGTTGATGATAAAATTAGTGTGGTAGTTGAATATTGTTTTTTTTTTTTGTTGGTGAAATGTGATTTGGATTCCACCCACTTTGACTATTATTTATTTTTATGTGATTTTCTATGAAAAATGTTATAAAATTTCCTTAAATGGGTCAGTCAAAGTTATTTACTTGTATTTAGCTGATTTTTCAAGTGTTTGTAGGTTTCAATCTTTATTTTTTTATGTAAGTAGGCATAAAATAATGGTTGTGTATGGTGGTCCCATGCTTGGAAAAAAATTAATTTATAAACTATCTGTAAAGTGTGATCCCTTTATGTTGTGGTTCATGATTTGTTTTGTTAATGTAAGTCTGATTTTATGTATGTTTGTATCTGTAGATTCTTCTCATTTGTTCTCTGTTAAGCTTCATCATGAGGGTTACTTTCCTAGTGCAAGTCAGGATGTTTATAAAGAGGGGGATGTTACATGGTTTGATTACTTTGATGATGATTGTGTTTCATTAATTGAGCTTAAGACAGCAGTTAAGGAGGCTGGGGTGTTATCTGATAACTATGTGTTGTATCAAAAGATTGATGATAGTGCAGTTCTGTTACTTAGGTTGATTACTAATGATAGAGATGTAATGGATATAGGAATGTTTAGATCTGCTAAGAAAAAGTATGTGGAACTGTTTGTTGAATTAGAAAGAACACTTGATAAAGGAAAGAGAATAATGGAAGATGGTCAAGATTCTGAGCATGAGTCATTACATGATAGTGAGTATGATAATTCAGATGATGACATGGGTGATCAAATAGGTGGAAGTAAAAATAATTCTGCTGCAATAGAAAAGGGGAAGCTTGTGGAGTGGGATTATGGTGCAGGGGTTAAAGGAAAATATGTAACTTGTAATTATGATTCTGATGATGGCTTGAATGGATATGAAAGTGGGGATGAACAACAATTGAATAGGGATATGGGGAGAGTCTTCAATCCTAAGATTGATATGGTGAAACCACAGTTTGAATTGGGAATGGAATTTGCTGATCATAAGACATTGGTTGCTGCGATTAGGAAACATTCAATAGATGAAAAAAAACAAATTTACTTCATTAAGCAAGTTCAGAAGAGGGTTAGGGCTAAATGTAAGGAACCATGCCCTTGGATATTGTATGCTTCCAAATGCCAAACTGAGGAAAACTTGGTGATTAAAACTCTAAACAATAATCATACATGTGGAATAGGCTTCAAGAATAACAATGTCACACCTAAATGGTTAGCAATTGAACATGTGAATGAGTGGAGATCAAACCCCACACTACCTGTCAAGGCATTCGAAGATTCAGTTTTTCAGAAGTATAATGTCAATATTTCCCTCACTCAGGCTTATAGAGCAAAAAGAAATGCATTTCAGTTGATTGAGGGAAGTGTTGCAGAACAATATGAGAAGCTGTGGGATTATGCACATGAGTTGAGGGTAAGGAATCCAGAAAGTTCAGTTTATATGACAACTGTTGAGGGGAGTGTTATGCAAGGGAGGCCTATATTTGAGAGGTTTTATGTTTGTTTGGGAGGATTGAAAGAGGGATTCAAATCTTTGCAGAAAGTTATATGCCTAGATGGTTGTTTTTTGAAAGGAGAGCATGGGGGACAATTATTGGCGGCATGTGGGATTGATCCCAATAATAATTGGTACCCTTTACATTATGCAATTGTGGAAGCCGAGACTAGGGATTCATGGCATTGGTTTATAAAATTGATGATTGATGACTTGGAATTGAGAGATGATTACGAATACATGATAATGTCGATAAGCAAAAGGGCCCGATTGATGCGGTTAGTACTCTCATGCCTAATGCTTTGAACACGTGTTTTGTGTGATGCGTATGCTTGCAAACATGAGGACAACAGGATTCAGGGGGTTATTGTATAGAGATCGGTTATGGAGTCTTTGTAAGTGCAACAACTAAGTCTAGGTTTAAGGCTTGTATGGATGAAATTAATGGATATAACCCTGAATGTTTCAAGTGATTTGTTGACAAACCCCCAGAGCACTGGTCCAGGTCACATTTTAGAACCAACACCAATTGTGACATTTTATTGAACAACTTGGCAGAAAGTTTTAATAGCTTTATTTTGTCAGCTAGAGATAAGCCTATTCTGGCATGTCTTGAGAGTATAAGAAACATGTTAATGACAAGGTTAGAAGACAATAGGCAAGTAGGCGATAAGAAATGGACTCGGTTTGTGGTTGTGCCCAAAGATTCGGGAGGAGCTTGAAAAGAGGAAGGCTATGGTCGACCAATCTTTGTATATTACAAGCAGGTGGTGGTAAATTCCAAGTGAGCACTTTGAATAGTCAATACTCAGTGAATCTGAATGAGAGGACTTGTACTTGCAGAAAGTGGGAGTTATGTGGCATTCCATGCAACCATGCCATATATTGCATGTTTTCCAAAGAGGAACCTCCTGAGAAATTTGTTGCTGACTGCTACAGAGTTGAAACTTACAAGAAGGTGTACTCATTTCTTATTAACCCAATGGATGGGCCTGATGAGTGGCCCAAAACAGGTATATCTCCAGTGTATCCACCAAAAAATAAGAGGGTTCAACCTGGAAGGCCAAAGAAAATGAGAAAGAAAACAAACCAAGGTTTGTAACAAGGTCAAGGTGGGGAAGAAGGAGCACAGGGACATGGACCAACAGCAACAAATGCTAAGGAAAACATTGATATGCAGCCCTTGGACCTTGGTACTAAAAAGCTAAAAAAAAATCAGTACCAGAGAACAATTAAGTGCAGCATTTGCAAGGTGTTGGGCCACAACAAAGCAAAATGTTCAATGAATGTAAGTCTTCACACTTTTATGTTCTATTAAGTGTAGCATTTGATAGTAATAACTAATTTTTAATGTTTTTACCTGCCTGTTGATAGGTTGAAGTTGGTACCAACAGGCAAGGGCATAAGTGTAGTATTTGTAGACTTGAAGGGCACAACAAATCCAAATGTCCATCCAGAGAAGCAGCCACTGTGAGTATATTTGTTGAATTTTGTTTAAGACTTTACCTGCATTGAATGTGGACTATCAAATGTTGACTAAATAAATTCTTGTGTTCAGGTGGAAAATAACACAAATGAAGGGCCATCACAACCACCATCAGCACAACCACCATCAGCACAACCACAATTACCAATTCTCCCAAACTTTCCTCCTTCACCAACACTCCCCACAACACCACTGAATCTCCCACAAACTTTCCCCTCACCAACACAACTTACACAGCTTACACCACCACTTTCACCACAGCTTACACCACCACTATCACCACAGCTTACACCACCACTTTCACCACATACATTTCCATCACCTCCACTTTTATTATTGAATTATCCATCACCAAAACCACAAACACAAACTAGACCAACACCAGCAATCAGATCAAGTCCAAGATTTAAGAAGTCAAGTGAAGCAAGTAAATCAAAAAAATTCCAACCACCCAGCAAAAAGGCAAGTAAATCAAAAAAATTCCTCCTTTTTGTTTTTTCATGGGCTTCTTTCATGTTGTACTAAATAATGTGCTTTAATGTTTAGGTTTCACAAGCAAAGAAAACATTAAATGTCTCCCCAACAACATCTGCCAAACCACCCACACATGTAATTAAATCAAAAGGGAAGGAAAAAGCATCTCCATCATCAAAGCCAGATCCACCAATGCCAACTGCAAAAAGCAAAATGGTAATTGACTGAATGTTTACAACAACTTGTGTTGTACTTTCTATTACAATAATGTTTAATTTCTTGATTTCTTGTGTTAATTTTAGGCTTCAAAAGCAAAAGGGAAGGAAAAAGCAACTCCATCATCAAGGTCAGATCCACCAATGGCAACTGCAAAAAGTAAAAAGGTAATTGACTGATTCAGAACAACTTGTGTCGTACTTTCTATTACAATAATGTGTAATTTCTTGATTTCCTGTGTTATTTTTAGGCTATTGACATAGATTCATCACCAACAAAATAACTGATTAAGTTGCCAAGGTCAAACAGATTGAGAGCAAGGTTTCAGTTTAAGAAAGTGGAAGGGGTAGTTAATGTTGATGATTCTGAAGAAGAAATAGAAGAAGAAAGTGTACCTGCCATCACAATGTCTCAACCTGCACCTCTTTCATCTCTTGCATCTCAAACACCAATTGGAAACTTCTCTCAAGTTCCAAATCAGAGAACTGGTGATGCAAGGTTTAGTAGCATACATGTTAGTAGAGAGCATGGAACAAGCATAAGTAATCCTCCTCCACCTACATCACAGCCATATCTGCAAAAAGGAGGGAAAAGGTTTGTGACATGGAAGGAATTGAGGGAGTCTGCAAGGAAATACATTGGAGAAGGGAAGAAATGAAGTAGTACACTATTGTTGACCTTTATTTTGGGGTTATGCTTTTGGAAGGAATCTGATTCTCTTTTGGACATGATTTTTTTTTAATCACTTTAATCTCTTCTGTGAGGTGTAAAGTGTGACTTGTGTGGCTGAAATTTTAATGACTTGTGGGGTCTTTTGTACACTATTGTTCCCCTCTATTTTGACAACAACACTGTAAAGACCATAGTTTGTGGCTTTTGTGTTGTCAAATGCAATTATCAGCTTCTATTTTGTTCTTGTTGTTAAGTATGTTTGCTTTGATTCTCTTGTGTTTCTCTACTTTTACCTTATCACAGATTTTGACAATCACAAAAACGAAATGAACACATTTAGCCAAAACAAGGAAATACATTGATATTCATACTGACATTACAACAACCTTCAACAAAATCCATAAATTCATACTGACATTACAACCACCTTCAACAAAATCCCCAAATACATTGGTATTCATACAGACATCAACCAATACACAATCCATGAGCAAATGAACACTACCAATAATCATTTCTGCCTTCTTTTCAAACTTGCGATTTCAGCTTGCATTTCATTTCTCTTTCGAATCAACCCAGGAATGATCATCTTCGATCTTGCGCACATCTCTTCATCTAACCAAGCAAAATACCCACAATCTTGGTACTGCATTGAATTTTGAACAGATTTAAGTTACATGTAGAAGCAAGAAATTAGGGTTTATTCGATTGCAAGAATTTACCTTTTTGTTGGGGCAATGGAGAAACCTGCGGCCTGGGTTCCAATCCGTCCATGAGGTCTGCACTTGAGCCCTTCTACCACACCTGCAAATGGCGTTTGAATTCATGATTTCAAATCACCCAATTTCTTCCTCAATTCGACAATTACGTTTGGAGGGGAAGGAATTTCTGATTGTTAACGATGGAGTTGACAAAAGCGTATATGTTGTTTCGCGTTTAAGCCTGGTAATGAACTGCCTAAAATACCCTCGTTCAAAAGCCACGTGAAACGCACATGACCACTTAACGGTGATTTTAAACAGAAATTGTCAAAAAGCCCTTAATTGATGAAAAATTGAGATATTGAGCCCTGATTTAAGGAAAATTAGACATGGGGCCCCTAACCGACACTACCCCTATAGTTCAGGCCCTAAATTGTCATTTGCCCTAAAAATATTTAATAGGAGAGAGAATGAGTGGGAGGAATAGTAAGTTAATGATTGATTTTTTTTGTAAATATGTGGAGATGATAAGGGTATAAATATATAGAAAACTTTCCATTTATGGAATGGATCAATTGAAGTGGGACGTCTCAAAAAGGAAAGTGGACCAATTGAAGTGGGACGGAGGGAGTAGTACTTTTTTTTGTCCTTTCATTCTGATGTGATCGTAGAAAAGAGATTTGGGTCCAACAAATTTATATGAGGCCCAATATGATAAAGACGGGCTTAAAGATCATGATAATAGGCCCAAGATAAGATAAGGTCAGTTGGCGACATCTTTAAGCATATTGGCGAATAAAAAGGCCCAGCGAGAAACCATATAAAGTCCATCACCGAGCAAAAATGGTATAATCACAAGCCAGGCATCCCGCCTCAGTATATTCCAATCAGCGACAACCAAGGGTTGTCGCTTTTTCAGGGTTGCCGCCTATAGGCGACATATGAATCGGAAGCTACAGTTCAGAAGTTGTTAAAGTCGTTATGTTTGGGGCCCATGAAATCTATTTGTGATGATGAGCAATATGACAGGCAAAAGTCGGCGTCTCCACTTGCTTAGGGGTGCCCATGCACACCTAATGGATGATTGACACGTGTCAAGGAGCATGTGACTTGCACATGACCTCAAGGAGTATATAAACAACACAAAAAGTAGGATTTGATAAGTTCTAAATACATTTATGCAACTATATTCTACCAGTTTCCATTTGACATTTACTTTGCTTACAAGATCTTGAACCGATTCTCACGCCGGAGGGGTAACGCCGGAGACGCCCCCGACCTAGTTTACGTGTTGTGCATGTGCAGGAGACAAACGGAGAAGCAGTCGGAGTATCCTCAGTTCAGCCCTATGCAACCCATTTTCCTGTGGTAGCATCACATTCTGTCCCAATACGAATTCGCCCGTCCCAATACGAATGTCCAAATTTTTACTTTTAAGGGATATTTGACAAAAAATCAAACCTAACATTTTTTCACATATATTGCCTCTATCCCAATATTAAAGAAAAAAATTCAAATTTATTTTTGATCAAAAATAAATTTGAATTTTTTTGATCATTTATTTTTTAGGGAAGGAGTATAAAAAATCATTAATAATCCCACCATATTGCATCATGAATCAAATATGAATTAGAACTTATTACATAATGAAAAAGAAATTAGTAATTTTATAAAAAAAAAATCAAAATTTGAACATGCATTTGGAAAAAAGAAGAAGATAAGTTTCAAGGGGCAATTATCAAATAGTCCCTCATCCTAATGAAAACTACCACCAAGGACACACATTTCATGAATTTACTACCAAGTCCGTCGGTTATATGCCCACCCGCGTCATTGTTAATGTCAGCTGCACTTTATGTCAAAGGGATAGCTGTCGCTGACAGCTGTTCCTTTCTCCCCTTCTTTTTCATTTTTTTCTTCTCCCAAAACTTTAAAATGAAATATCTTAAGATCTAGAACTAAAAAAAAATAATCCGAGACCATTGTATTATTCGTATCGTCAAAACGAATCAAACTAGCAGCATCAACATATAATTTGGAGTAAATTTGATATATTTGTTAAGTTCACAGTTGTTCTAATTAAGTTCACAGTTGTCACAAAGTTCACAGTTGTTTTTGAATAGTTCACAGTTATTTTTTTACATTTGTTCCAATAAAAATTAAGAGAAGTTCACAGTTGTTTTAGCTAATTTCATAATTTCTGCATGAAAATGACTATCATTTACTCAATTTACAGATTTTTTTAGTTAAGTTCACAGTTGTTTTAGTTAAGTTCACAATTATTTTTAGTCTTTTATAGCCTTTATTTCAATTTTATGAGATTATTTGACCTATTTGTTAAGTTCAATGTTGTTTTTTATTAAGTTCACAGTTGTTTTAGTTAAGTTCACAGTTGTTTTTAGTACTTTATAGCCTTTATTTTTTTCAATTTTATGAGATTATTTGACCTATTTGTTAAGTTCACTGTTGTTTTTTGTTAAGTTCACAGTTGTTTTAGTCTTTATGGCCTCTATTTTTGCAATTTTATGAGATTGTTCGACATATTTGTTATGTTTACAGTTGTTTTTACTTACGTTAACTGTTGTTTTTTGTTAAGTTCACAGTTGTTTTAGTCATTTATGGCGTCTATTTTTGCAATTTTATGAGATTATTTGACATATTTGTTATGTTTACAGTTATTTTTACTTAAGTTCACTGTTGTTTTTTATTAAGTTTACAGTTGTTTTAGTCCTTTATGACCTCTATTTTTGCAATTTTATGAGATTAATTGACATATTTGTTATGTTCACAATTGTTTTTACTTAAGTTAACTGTTGTTTTAGTCCTTTATGGCCTCTATTTTTGCAATTTTATGAGATTATTTGACATATTAGTTATATTTACAGTTGTTTTTACTTAAGTTCACTGTTGTTTTTTTATTAAGTTTACAGTTGTTTTAGTCCTTTATGGCCTCTATTTTTGCAATTTTATGAGATTATTTGACATATTTGTTATGTTCACAATTATTTGACATACAGTTGTTATGTTCACAATTTTATGAGATTATTTGACATATTCAACCAAACAGAGTGAGGGCAGTTCTTGGTTGAGTTTCTCATTATTTAATTTTGTCACAGTGTTATAAACTTAATTAAAAACAACTCTTATCAAATATGTTTGGCCATATAATCCATCTCATTTTGTTTGGCCACAAAATAAATAAAACCATTGTACAAAAAGAGGTAAAAATCAATGATAGTTTATTTTTGATGTCCATTAAGTATCCAATAGTAAAAGATTACAGCCATATGAGTAGGCCTGTCAACTTTTACCCATTACCCAAGAACCCGCTCAACCCAACTCGCTAATTATTCGACCTAACCCAACTCATTAACAATTTCGGGTTGAAATGAGTTACCCGTTTTAACCCGTTAAATTTAGCGGGTTAAAGCGGGTTAACTCGTCAATCCGTCTTAATCCGTTATATTTATATTGATAGGGAGATGAACCAAAATAAATTAATCATTTTAATTTTTTTTTAACAACCCCCTAACCCCTGCCACCCACCCACCCCCCACCCCCGGGTCAAAAAAAAAAAAACATTTCAAATTTATTTTTAACCACCCCAGCCCCGCCCCCACCCCCCCGGGTCAAAACAATTTAAACATTTTAAATTTATTTTTAATCACGCCAGCCCCACCCCTACCCCCACGGGCCACCCCCCCCCACCCCCCCACCCTCCCGGGTCAAAAAAAAAAAATTAAATATTTTAAATTTATTTTTAACCACCCCTACCCCCACCCGCCCCCACCCTACCCCCGCCCATCTTCTGTTTGTTGTTTCCGACAAGCTAGTTTACATACATCTCGTTACGATTAATGTAGCACTTTGAAAAACAAGGTTTGTTCTATTCGAAGAGATGTGATGTAATTATGGTGTTTGTTCTTGTATCTACCTTGTAAAGTCACATCCCCCAGGGTCAAAAAAAAAATTAAACATTTTAAATTTATTTTTAACCACCCCCTGCCCTACTCCCACCCAACCTCCCCCCGCCACCCCCTTCCCGGTAAAAAAAAATTAAACATTTTAAATTTATTTTTGACCCCCAAACCCCCCCACCCCACCCCACTCACTACTACCACCCCCGCCCCCACCACACCCCCCCCCCCAACGTCGTCGGGTCAAAAAAATTAATTTATTTTTGAAAATTATTTTTTCCAGCCGAGTAATTCAAAAGAAAAAAAAAGTTGAGCTTATCGGGTTATTCGAGTCGACCCGTCTCATTCGACCCGTATGTTAAATGGGTTGTAACGAGTATTACTCATCTCAACCCGTTACCCGCTTCGACCCGTTACCCGTGGCTCAAATTCTTACACAAAGACATTCTCCTGACTGACCAAAGGGTACCAAGGATTCTCAACAGAAATATATACTCCCTCCGACCCGGCCGATTTAGGACTTTTTGCCATTTTGGGCGTCCCACCCGACTTAGGACGGCCCAAAATGGAAACCTTAAATCACTATTCTCTCCACTCATTCTCTCTCCTACATTATTTTAATACTCACAACGCCATTATAATTTACTATTCTCTCCACTCATTCTCTCTCCTATTTTTAAATTACACTCACAACATTTACCTTTTCCTTAATCCCCGTGTCATTTCAAAAAATCCTAAGTCGGCCGGGACGGAGGGAGTACATCGAAACTCAATGGGAATTTTCGGCATCTAATGATTTAATTATCCTACGACGCCAAACAGAAGTTGCAGGATCAAATCTCAGCTCCCATGTATGCCAGTAGTGCAAATCCTGCTTAAGTGTCAGAACTCAAGGCTTTCCTGGATGAAACAATATAATTAAGGATCAGCAGCCCATGTTGCCTGGATGCAGGTTTTCGGGAACATTGTTTTTTTAACAATTAGTGCACCTTGGCACATTAATCTACCGAGGATGATTTAGGACCTTTGTCCAGATGATCAATGGAAATTCATCCAATCCTTCGCTAAATGCAACTATGAATGCTCAAATTGCCATCAGGAATCATAACTATGGCCGGTTTCGGTGTAGAAAGAGCAGATCTGATCAAATCGTTATGAATGGGCTTATACCGGAGTGGTCGCCGGCGATGAGAGGTGAGAGATCGCCGGAGATGAAGAAGAGAGAGACAGAAAGTAAAGAGAAATTAGAGAGAGAGAGTGTGTGTGGGTGTGTCGTGTGTGGATGAGAGGGGAGGGGAGGGGAGGGGAGGGTGTGTTGGGTAGCGAAGGACTAGATAGAATTTTGATTATGATGCCGAACTAGTCGGTTAAATTTCAAAATACTTGTCTTAATTAATCTTTTCACTTGGGATGAAGGACCCAACGGTAATTTTCCCAAGTTTCAAAAAATGGAGGCGGTAGTATACTTTCATGTTCTAATAAGTAACTGTAAAAAAAAAAGTAACTGTAAAAGAGATAATCACATGTTCATTTGACTTCCTAAAAGAGCAAATGATATGGGTACAAAAGAAAATTACAAAATCTTGCTAACAAAATGAGTTGACGATATTTTATGAATAGATTTGATAGTAAACCCGTTATACTCTAATTAAAAATATTAATAAAATTATTGCACCTAGGATTTGTACACATCCTTTAAAAAATGACAACATTTTCTACACACGTAATTATAAATTACATAGCTGACGGTTAAATCTCGAACAACGTATAATCACAAGATCAAAGTGACTTTATTTTGGAATGATGACTGTAATTTGGACTTGAACCTAGACGTGTCCATTTTATAAATTGGATCGGTCAATCGGGCGGTTTTCAACCGGTTAAAATCGGGCAAAATCGGTCAACGCCGGCTAACCGAAACCGGTAAATGGCCGGTTCGATTAAGGTTTGTCTTTTTGAAAACCGGTCAACCGCCGATTTTTGAGTTGCTCGGCCGAGTCATATGAGTTGCTCGACCGAGGGGGGTCATTTCCAGTGTGTAAATTTTCAATAACGGTCATGCTCGGCCGAGCAGAACGTCAGAACCCATTCCAATGGCTACTTTTTCAGACTAGCTGTTATGTTCGTCACCCCCACCACTACTACTACCAGTACCACCACCACCACCACCACTACCACTACCACCGCTACTACCACCACCACTACTACCACTACCATCACCACCACCACCAGACACCACCGCACCACTACTACTACCCACTACTACTACCATGGGTCCGCGCTACTACCATTACTACTACCGCCACCACCACCGCACTGCCACCGATACTACCGCTACTACCACTACTACTACCAATACCACTACTACCAGGTCTATCACCACGCCACCACGCGCCACCACTCTCTACTCTACTACTTGCCTACTACTACTACTACTACCACTACCACTACTACCACTACCATCACTACTACCACTATCACTACTAGTCTACTACCACTACTACTACTACTACCACTACTACTACCACTCCTACCACTACCACTCCTACCAATTCCACTTCTACCAGTCTACCACCACCACCATCACCAGTTCGCCACCACCACCACTACTACTACACTACCAATACTACTACTACCACCGGTTCACCATTACTACTACCACCACCACCACCACCACCACTACCACTACTACTACCACCACCACTACTACCACTCCTACCACTACCACTCCTACCAATACCACTACTACCAGTCTAGCACCAGCACCACCATCACCACCACTACCACTATCACCACTACCACCACTACCACTACTACCACTACCACCACTACTACCACTACCACTACTAGTCTACTACCACTACCACCACCACCTCCAATACTACTACCACTACTACTACTAGTCTACTAAATGTCCCCCTTATTTATAAAAGAGTAAGATTGATTGTCCCCCTCTTTGTAATTTTAAGGGTACCGTCCCTTTTTTCTTTTATATACTTTCGTTTCTTTTTAAAAAGTTAACGTTTCTTTTTAAAAAGTTAAGTTTTATTTCTTTCAAAATTCATAACTTTGTTTATATAACTTTTTGCAAAAATTGTATGTAGTAAATAAAAGTCTAAAACAGTCTTAATTATCAAAAAAAAAAAATTGAAAATAATTAAAAGTTAACTTTTTTCAAAAAACTGTTAAGTTTTATTTCTTTCAAAATTCATAACTTTTTTTATAAAACTTTTTGCAAAAAATGTATGTAGTAAACTTAAGTCTAAAATAGTCTTATTTATCCAAAAAAAAAATTGAAAAAAAGAAGTTAATATACTACATACAAAGTTAACGAAAACTGTTAAAAAATTAACTGTTACAAGGTTGAAAAATGATATGCTCGGCCGAGCACTACTATAGACTCGACCGAGCATATGAGACCAGAAAGTTGGCATTTTTTTGAAGGGTATGCTCGACCGAGCAGTATATATGACTCGGCCGAGCAACCCTCAACCCCTAAACCCTAAAAGGTTATGCTCGACCGAGCAACACCAAAGACTCGGCCGAGCAACCCTCAACCCCTAAACCCTAAAAGGTTATGCTCGACCGAGCAACACCAAAGACTCGGCCGAGCAACCCTCAACCCCTAAAGGCCTAAACCCTAAAAGGGTGTGCTCGACCGAGCAACACCAAAGACTCGGCCGAGCAGATCCAAACCGGAGAAACCGGAAGTTAACCGAAAAACCGTTAAAACCGTAAACCGTCAAAATCGTAACCGGTTTATCCGGTTTGGCGGTTCGGTTCCGGTTGAGGTTTGTCCAAGATTCAAACCGCCGGTTTTCAACCGTGAACCGGCGGTTGAACCGAACCGGCCATGTCTACTTGAACCTAGGGATGACAACGGGTCGAATTTTTATTGGGTCGATCTTGATCCGAACCCAACCTGAATCTCATATTCACTGATCCGAATCCGAAAACTCAAGAACCCGAAACCGATTCAATCCGACCCGAATTATATTTAAAATCTATTTTAAGCCCAAATTTATTTGAGCAAAATTTATTTTTAAGCATAATGTTGAATGTTCTATAGAGAATAGATCAAAATCATCAAAATCTCACTTACAAAAACAAATAAAGAAATATAATTTAGGAAAATATTAAATATATTTTATTTGTATATTAGATTAACCTTTTATTTAGTGTTTGGGTCGGGTTTTGGGCGGGTCAACAACGTGATCCGAACCCAGTCGGATTTGAAAAATTACTAACCAAACCCTAATTTTTCGAATCGGATCGCATTCGGTCCGATCAAATTGCCATCCCTAAAAAAATGACCCTATATTTTCAGCATATTTTCTCATCAAATTAGAATGCCCTTTGAATTTCAATTGAACTGATTTTTCTTTTGAGTTTTCCTTACATTTTCACTAATTTTAACTCATACAACAACAAAATTATCCTAGTGTCGCAAATACTACCTACGGTGGGATAAGAGGGGTTAGAAGTATGCAACATTTTTATATATTAAATCATATAAAGAATATTTTCGGATGACTCATGTGAAAATTTTGAGTTAAAAATTATATAAATTGACTGCTGCTTCATAGCTCTTACCTATTAAAAATACCTCCTACCATGAAATTGATGATAGTTTTCAATTTTTGGGATTGAAAAAGTAAAAAATTATAACAAAAGCAAATATGAGGGACACACACACACACACACACACACACAAAAAAAAAAAAAAAAGATAAAATGTGCAAACTGGCGTGAAAAAACCCCATACCAATTCCCTCCGCATCTCCACAAACGACTCCGAACTCTCCACATAAAAACTGATTTTGAGCAAATTTGAATTTGGAGTCTTTTAGTTCAATAATGATAGGTTTAAATATGAGATAAAACAAAGTTGTTGGATAACAGGATGAGATACAATTCATATGAGACTGTAACTTTGTGCTCTCATCTAACTTTATTTTTAGGTCCCCTTGGGACATCCGGTAAAATTGGAACGATACAGAGAAGATATATTTTAAAATTTTGTAAAATAAAAAATAGTCACATACCATATAATTTTCAGTCAATTTACTCTTATTAGGCTACCATCGAGAGCCTCAGATGATAAGTGTGAAAATCATAATCAGATGCTCAACTTTTTTGTAGACTCGACGAGAGAGGCGTAGTAATTGCAGGTACAATCGTTCGTGAGTTTGTAGCATAAGCAAAAGTTTTCCACAAAATGCAATTCAAACTAATCCATTTTGACATGAAAGAGGTGTTTCGTTGTACTACTATTGTTATTGTTATTTGTCCTTCAATAAATAGTGTCAGTGTTAGTGTAACAAAGTGATAGTGTAAAGAGTGTCAGTGCATGTATTATTAAGTGTCAGTATAAAGAGTACCAGTGTAGGGTAAAAAAGTGTCAGTGTTAGTATAAAAACGTGACAGTGTGAAGAGTGTCAATGATGTATTATTAAATAGTGATGTATTATTAAGTGCCAGTATAAAAATGATTTTTCCTTAAGCTTATAAAAAAACACGTTTTTTATAAGACCAACTCCGTTTGAATATGTTTTGCAAAGATGCATATATATTCTCGTTATCTGAACATATAGTTTTTCAAGTAAAACATAAGCTTAAAGTAACTAAACTTAATATCTAACTCCCCACTTCTCAACAAACCCGAAATCATAGTATTCCAAGAGACAATGTCTTTCACAGTCATATCATCAAACACCTTAGCTGCATTGTATAAAACCACTGTTTTAGTCTACATTATTTATTACACTATTTTCCCTTTCATCATTCACACTTTCCATGTTAAATACAACAACAGAGAGATATTCATGTTACACGTTGTTTATTACATCAACAACAACAAACTACACAATCTTATAGCTGTCCAAAATTATCTCAAAACTGGAATTGAGATTGAGGCTAATATATATTCCCTCCGTCCCAAAATGAATGTCCAAAAAAAATATTCAACTTTGCTCTTGATCAAGAGTAAAGTTGGACATTCATTTTGGGACAGAGGGATTAGCATACATTACATACAGCAGGTGATGTCGTTAACAAGAACCAAAAGCATTTCAAAAGGAAGATTATTGATAAGAACTCCCGCTTGTGATCACTGGACCTCAGCAGCTGGATTTAGAGCAGTAACTGGTTTGGCTTAGTGAACAGTGTGAGCAAGATGGTAATTCCATCCACGCAGTGAAACTCGTGGAGTGACACCCTCAGGGACTTCGAAGGAAATGGTAATTGGCATCACCTCACCGGGTACAAGTGAGAAATAATTGTCAGAATAATGAACCGGAAGAATTCTCGTATCCTCCACTTCCTTATGATCCTGCTTTGAAGAATGGACGGAAAAATGAAGAAAGAAAGCCACTCCATTATCAACACCGTTAATCTCATAAACCCTTTCACTGTTAAATTCTCCCAGAAAGTGCTTGTAAATCTTCTTAAATAAACCTACTCCCTGTTTTCTCTCCTCAGCATATCCAGTTTCCAACGAGGCCATATCAAAATCATTATTATCATCTTTTTCAATAAAATTATTCTTGAAGAGTAAACTTTGGGAGTCTGATTTCTTTGATTTGTTCTCCACTTTCATACGTAGTTCATAAGTGGACCCCCTTATGAAAGCCCGAGAAGTTATCTTGAGGGGTACTTTTCTGTTCCTGTATGGTTCTAGCAGCTTGTAATTACCACCAGAACGATGAAGCCAGTAGAAGTTCCTGGATAATAT
This sequence comes from Adenophora triphylla var. japonica, assembly GCA_022495995.1. NCBI lineage: Eukaryota > Viridiplantae > Streptophyta > Magnoliopsida > Asterales > Campanulaceae > Adenophora > Adenophora triphylla. Next base: position 152,645 of record JAFEMH010004415.1, read on the forward strand.
ACCATTATCTGAAACATTATAAAGCTTGAGAAGAAGAAAGTAGACTGCGTTTGGGTTTTTTGATTTTGGGTAACTCATCTCAAAAATGGGTATCGTTCTTTTAGATGGCACGGAGAGCTTTTCAGAGACTTTGTAGTAAGGACATGCTCCCTCAAGATCCCACACAGAGACCTCTATAGCCACGTCAGAAAGATAATCAGATGTTGTGTTAACTACCTGCATACATGAAGAAATGGTGGGGGCTCAAGTGTCAAAACTAAACACTGCAAGTTTGATTCTCAGTCTCATTTGATTTTTGATGGTCAACACAAGTAAACTTTGACCAAATAATAATGGCAATCTTATTATCCTATTGCAATGCTAATAATTGTTATTGATAGATTATTATGTGATTTATCAATAATATTTTTAACAATTTCATGGGAATGATTAGATTGATATTAATGTTTGGTTAAAGTTCACTTGTGTAGACCCTCACAAACCAAATGAGACTACCTTTCCGGGACAGAGGTAGTATATGGTATATGAAGGGTCATTGCTATGCATACTTTGACGAATTGCATAAATCTTACATGGTGACAACATGTATTGACTTGTATTTTGGCTCACTTTATATGCATCAACAACAAGCGTGATCAATTAAAGATAATCATAAATCATTATATATTTATTATGTTAAATAAGGAACAATTTACCTCAATGAAATATGTTGCCAGATTTAGCTGGACATGTATTGGTTCAGCAGCAGAGCGACAGCCATAGAAACCAGCTGTTTGGTCATGTAGATGATCATAAAACTGCCCTCTAAGACCCGTCCAAGGATTCTGAGTTTTCCATATTAGAACGCCTGTATATTTGCTCCACATTCGTGATGTCCAACCTTCTAAAAGAGCTCTATATTGAATGTAGTTAACTAATTGAGCCTGAAACACATTCACAAAAGTCATCTAACATATGGAAGTGGAGGTTATAAATCAAGCATAAACAAACAAAATTTAAGTTTACCTTGAGACAAAAATCGTCTAGATCCTTTGGGGTCCCGTAGAGTAGTATCTGATCATGAACCTTGTCTGGTTTTGAATAAGGAATATATTTATGATATTCCCATATCGGATTCGGGACTTCCTCTACGTAGCCACTCGGTAACTTTTTGAACAGCGGAATCTGCCATCCCTCTGGAGGCATTGTTGCTCTAATAGTAGCTGCAACTGGTACTCCCACATTACCAACTTCAGGATTAAATCCATACTGGTAAAAATCATCCTTAAAGAAATTCTCAGGGTACTGAATCTCATAAGGTCCATCACTAAAATCTCCCTTCCCATTTGCAAATCCGTCCCACATAGATCCTTGTATGTAAATGCGTGTACCATCAAGATATTGACTAGGATCTATTAAAGTTGGTGGAGTTTTCTCCGTAGATTTGTTATTTTCATTGGAGAATTGGAATAATGGATGAAGTTTAAGATCATTTTTCAAAGCAACATTAATATCTTCTGGTGGAACTTGTTCATTCCCTCCCACCCACAGAGCCAGACTAGGATGATTCCTTAGAAGCTTGATTGTGTCTCTGGCACAATACATGAAAAGCTCGTGGTCCAGAGGACCATCAGGGTTTGAAACTGGGACACCTCGTCCATCAACATCTCCAGTTATCCAAAACTCTTGCCAAACCTGGAAGACACAAATCAGATGGCAGATGTAGACAATGCGTAAAAATGCCAAGACATGAGATAATCTCAAGAAATGTTAATTTGTACCATGTAATACATCAAAAATGGAGATAAAGCCTGGTCAAACTCTGCCACTAGTTTTTCTAATAAACCCGTATTAAAGGTTTTTTTTAAAAAAAAAAAGAAAGGGAAAAATGGAGCAAAAGAGATACTTAAAAATAAAATAAAAAATTGAATGCATTAAATCTCCAGTTAGCTGTGTTCTTGGGCTATTTTTGCATTTAACGCCACGATACTGCTACTATGGTTCGTCAAAAACTGATTGTGATGGCTAGCCCAGCACTAGTCTCGAATACGCAAAGCAGATTTTTTTTTGTTTTTATCAAATGCAAAATCAAAGATTTTCTTATCGTAGATCAAGATAATATGAACAAAAGATAAATGTAAATCACAACAACTTAAATGCCACATCAGAAATCGCATCCCTACATAACTTCCTCTACAAGGTTTGATGCCATCAAAAAATCAGTGTGCTTGTGAGAGAGAGACAGGTTGAGTACCAGCAGACCATAAATATCACAGTAATGATAAAAATCTGGCCTCTCCGCCAGTCCGCCACCCCAACAGCGAATCATGTTGAAGTTCATATCTGCATGAAACTTAATGTCCGTTTGGTAACGTTTCTTAGAAAGCCTTAATAATCCATCCGACAATATCCAATTACCCCCACGAATAAAGACTGGCTGCCCATTCACCTTAAACAACCTGCGAAGAAAATGTTTCATCTAAAATATATTGTACCCAGAGAAGCTATTGTATCATGAGAACAGAGATTTACCTTCCACCAGTAGCCTCATCAATATGACTTTCTATTTTGCGAAATCCAAAAGGATGGCTCCATGAATCAGACTCTCCGTTACCCTTTACATCAACTGTAATTTCAACATTGTACATAGATTGCTTTCCCATGCCATTTGGCCACCATAAATTGGGCTTGTAGAAAAAAAGCTGCAAATGCAAATCAAAAGTCCAACAGATGACTTGATGCATATGAAATTATCTGAACAAGACCTATTGTCAAGAATCAATGTAAATAAAATAGTGTAATATACAACTTTATGATAATTAAGGTCACTGTCGATAAGGGGAAGTCGCAAGTTGGAAAGAAAATTTTGAACTTATATAAGAAATGTGACAAAAGTGATGACTAGCTCTCAAATCTTATAAAGGGGATTGTATCTGTGAGAGGATATAAACACTACAAAAAGCTGGCTTGTCCGCCGACTATGCGAATGAAGGTAGCAACTCCATGGCACTGGACCAGGTTGTCCTTAATTAATAAATTAGTATGTACTGAGTTTATCCAGCTACGTAACAATAACAACTACCAGTTCAATATTAAATCTATTGACTAGTGTGATTTCAGGGTTTCATGATAATAACACGAAGACCCCCTCTCGTCCAAAAAATAGTCTCACTTTCCTCTTTGGCTTGTCCCACATTTCTGAAAAGGATGCGATTTTAGCACAGATTAAGGAGGTACAGCTTTACAAGCAACAAAAGCTACATTTTTGAAATGTTTAACTAGTAAAATGGAACTCCTTTTATTGAAGTGGGAGTCTTTTCATACTGAACAAAAGAAAAATATATGTGTGGTAGAAATCAGAATGGACAGTGAGAAAGCCATATTCTATCAGTTTCTCATGCCCCCTTAGTCGAGTTGGATTTTAGGGGCCTGTCAGAGCTTCACTTGACGGATCACTTTATATTCCCTCCTTAAGTTGGCATGTCTAGATCCTCCATCAAGTAGAATCCACATGATTTTGCTCTCTGCTTCCAGAATGACTTAACAGTCGACCGTGTTCACATTTTTATTCTGAGATGAAGAGACTGACCTCAGGAAATGTGTACTGAGTATGTGATCGAGGAGCAATTGACACATGTTCCGTCTGAAGATGTTCGATCAAACAAACTTTTCCCTCAAGTTCAGTCGTCACTTGGATGTTCAAAGCACAGTCAGCAACCGAAGCACTTTTATTCACCAGATCTGTGGTAGCATGCAAATAAACCCTCTTGCAATCGTCAAAGAACGATGCAACCAAGTGAGGATCCACTATTTTCACGGGCTGCAAATGTAATATGTGGATAAGCAACATTTAGACAAGATTGACACAGTTTCAATGGAACACGAGTAAATCAGACTTAGTGATACCATTGGTAGTCGTTAGTTCATAACTAAAAGAGAACATAACAAAGCGCGTGTTTAACATTACAATAGATGTCAAGAGGGAAAAGGATTATCTGCAAACATCTACAGCTATGAAAAGGTTGCACTAACTACCTTTTCAGCCTAAAATCAACTATATACTCCCTCCGTCCCGGTTCACTTGGCACCAAAATGAATGGCACAATAACTAAGGAAAAGTAAGAGAGAGAAAAAGTGTAAGAAAATGTTGTGAGTATGAAGAATTAAATATGAGAGAGAATGAGTGGGAGGAATAGTTAGGAGAGAGAATGTTGTGAGTGTAAAAGTGAAGTAGGAGAGAGAATGAGCGGAGGGAATAGTGAATATTCTTTTCCATTTTGGGCGGTGCCAAGTGGTGCCAAGTGAAGTGGGACGACCCAAAATGGAAATTAGTGCCAAGTGAAGTGGGACGGAGGGAGTATGCTATTATATCTTCTTCATCTTATCATGTAAAATGATCAGGATTTTCAATACTTTGTTTCTCTGTTTGTATTTGTCTAGGGGAAGAATGGATTCATTTAAATCTCGGTGCTAATATTTTGATCCAATATTTGCATTCTGGCAGTCAATTTATCGGATTATGAAATTGCACTTCCATATTCACTTGTCAAATCAATGGTAGAATCAATCTGATAAGCCTAAAACAAGAGACTTTGAACCTGGCTAAGCATTTCTTAAAACAACCAAAAACAACGAAAGAAGGAATTCGTGGTTTGAGATGGAGCCAATGGACCAATCACATCAAAGAGGACTATTGTGTTCAACCAAGGACTTACCCCGTTAATAGTAATTGATACCTCATCCCAGATCCCAGTGTTCCTGTCCCTGTTACAGTAATGCATAAGTCATGGATTCTACATTCTGAACACAGGCTGGTTTCACTCATTCAATAATTGGGAAAATCCCATAGTGTATAAAAATATTCCAACGGAGAGATCTGGTATTAATAAATCTTTAAATGATTATTCATTAGGAAATTTTTAAAACATGTACTGGTCAACATCCAGTAGAATGATCAATTTAAGATTGAAAATGTAGAATCTTTCACTTCAATAAACGGTTTCAAACACAAGTACAATTCCAAAATCTATAAACGGTGAAAAACATAAGTACAAGTTTCCAAAATCTGTCCTCCCTTGAACAAGAAAGGTTTCTGAAATATAACCCAGAGGATTATGTCACGTCATTTTTCTAACCCATTACCTGAAGCAGACAACCTACAGAGGATATGTATAATGCACAAACAAACAAATCTCGGCCTGCTCTGGAATTTTTCTAAAGTGTGCTAATGCACCCTCACCCGCAAATCTCTGCCCTCCTTCACTAAAACGTAACTAATGCATTCACAGTTTCTTCAACCGAACTGGATTGACGAACATAACATGAATGACACCCCACACCATACTACCTATCATGGTTTCCACCAGCTATTGATCTCAATGGCACCGGGAGAAAGAGAGAGTATCAGTAGAAAATAAATATATCAGTATAGTATCGATAATTACTCTACATGAAATTTACCAATTTAAAGCTTATATATGACTAGCAATGAACTGCTCCCTAAAGACAGTTCCATAGAAAGGCATAACTCTGTGAAAAAAGTTGAAGATGCAACCAGAAATCAAGAAAATAGTAATCCGTGATTCTGTAAGAAAGAAAAAATAGTTGCTACCTTATAGGAGCCATCCAGTCCCATCCCTCGACATATTGTGTGGCAACGTCTTTCCCAATCTAAAATAAACACAAAGAAAATGTTAGGGTGAACCCGAAGATATAAACATGAAATATTATAAGATATCTAAGTATCACTAAGAGGATAAACCAGATTTTATAGCTAGAAGAGTAACACACAAAAAATGCGCAAGTATGACAATACAATTAAGTCTTACACCAAGTTTTCCAGCACCTGTCCTCTCTCTTTAGATTTTCTTTGGTGTTTTGAGAATTATTAGGAAAGTAACAAATGGAACTTGTTTTTCCCATTTTATTTATCTAAGGTTTTATACTCACCAATGGATTTGTTATTTAAAAATCAACTGCGAACCGAGTGAGAACATTTGGGCCTCAATTGATAGAAGCTTTTGCTGTGATGATTATTTTTATTTTTTGGAAATGGAAGGTCCTTATAACTTGGATGGGGTCACCACCCATCATGTTTCTCAATGTTCATTAGGTGGCCAAAACTTTATCCATTTATTCTTGAAAAAAAAGGAAATATTTTCTTTTCAAAATATAATATTTCAAGCGATCCTTTCAATTAGTGACTATTCATTTGTTTTATGTAGCCAGATTATGGGTTAAGAGGATGTAGATCATAAGATATATTGGAGATAGATCATACCTCATGATCACCCCCTTGGCCCCCCTCAGGAGGAATTCTCCCAGGATGATCTGGAGGGTGAACAAGAACAGCTAGAAAGTTTTTACCATCGGGATGCAGAATATCAGTCACATCAAGAGAATGTCTGCGAAACATCCCTTTTGGGAGGATCTTTTGGTGCCCATTCAAGTATACCTCCGCAGAGTAATTTATAGCCCGGAAATTCAGGTCAATGTGCTGATTACCTGACTGAAAATTTTCCAGCATTACAAGAGAAAATATAAAGAATAAATATTGTTAATTCATTGTAGATAATGGAGAACATTTTTTGCAGATAATGATAGTGAGAAGAGGACCAAGAGAAGACTATTATGGAGGCGCGTATAAGCGAGGAGTGCAAAGATAATTCCAAAAGTAGACAAGCGGAAAAAAAAATTATCTTTCTCGAGAGCGACGTGGAATCAACAATATAAATGAACATGTAAAGATGTATCTAGAAGTTAGATTGATTCTACCTGTTTACTTCAGAATTTACCATTGGGAATGTGATAGGTTTGTTAAACCATGATATAAAAAGGGCTATTTTCTCTCTAAGACCATGCCTCTAAAATATGGATAACATAAGAACCCTCTACCTTGTTAATCAAATGTGTCAAATCCTTCTTTTATATGCTGCGCCTAAGAAAGCAAGAATCTGTGCAGGAGGTGAGCCCTACACCAGTTGGCTGAAGTGCCTCAATTTTGATTTTTCATTTTGTCTGAACCACAGTATTCTGTCACCACGATGGGTGTAGACTAACCCGGTATGAGCCTGGTAGGACCACAAGGGAGGTAAAACTCTTCCTACCAAGTTTTAAGGCACTTGCATTCCCGGGGCTTGAACCTGAGACCTCTGGTTTAGCTAGAACAACCCCTTACCAATTGATCTACGCATTTGTTTTTTTTTTTTCCAGCTGCCTTACTGGGGAAGAAGAGGCTTAACGTAAGTAGCCTAAAGTCTAGTATCTTTGCTTGAGGAGGCCCTGCTTAGCTACTCAAAAGTTGGATCCTGCTATGATTTCCCATACGTACTACCCTTAATTCTCGCCGCATATCAGCAACAATTTCAAAGTCCAAAATATCGACCGGCATAACATAAATAACCAGTCATGCTCACAATGGAACTCAATATTTTTCAAGAAAGCTATAGTTAAGCAAATTAACTTGTAACATATATAAACACTAAAATATCTTCTCAAAAGCATCCATACCAGCTTACACTGAAATATTGTGAAAAACCAGAATGTGTAGTATTCCCTCCCTGAATCAGATATGTCTATGATAGACTCATTCTTCAACCCGTAGAAAGGATCCGGAATGAGGTTGTTCTTCAGAAGCGTCGTCAAAACTCTGCCCAATCAAATAATATTACAGAGTGTATTAATAAACAAACAGATAAAGAAGAAAAGGCAAAGCAAAATATTTATGCTTCTTGCTTTTATATTGGTAGATGACAGATCCTTGGGGAGGGGGAGGGGGAGGGGAGTAATCACAGTAAGCTGACCAAAGTCCAGTTATACGTCTATTTATACTAAAACCATTCACTTGTTTATTCAATTTCTATGACTTTCTAACGAGACTAAACGAATCCTTGTTACAATGTTGTTACTAAAACCATTCACTAGTTAGATTCTATGCAGTTCATACTACAACATAAACACCAATTGATTATATAAATAATAACCAAATTCACTTTCATGTCTCATATATCATAGTATGTGCAGCAGCTAGGAAAAAAAATATGAACCCTTAATAAAAAAGAGATGGAATTTTTTAACAAAATCAGGGCCCTGCATTTATGGTTTGAGAATAACTCGATTCACTTTGTTGTCGGGCAGATCATAAAATAATGATCGGCATAGAAGGCAAAAAAAAAAAGAAGATGAACAAAGAAAAAAAGTGAATAAACTCAGGGGACTGGAGATATGATGGTCAGGGGATATCAATTTGGTTCATGAATTTCTCACTGGGAAACTAAAGGCAAAGAGAACTATGGGAAAGGATATTGTTCAACATACTTTCTCACCTTCGGATGAAAGAATATACTAAAAAACAATCTGAATCGTTACATAACTTCAAAAAACAAGGGGAATTGGATGTTTTAATTGCCTTCACCCATTTTTATTGTTTGTGCCATTTTCAGTTGCAAGCAAAAAATAAAACATAAATGCTTCTGCATTTTCCTTCCCTTTCTGTCAATAATACTGAAACCAACTATACACGAAATAAAGCAAAAGGGTTAATTGTCAATTGAGGGAGGGGAAAGAGCTATGAGTTAAAGAAACAAAAAGAAGAACAAAAAAGGGTAAAGGCTGTTTCTGGACTGAAGTAAATGTAAATCCCAATATATCGAATAAAGAATAGTAATTGAATGAAAGAAAGCATCCATAGTTCAAGTTAGTTTTTCTCTTCTATCTTTATATCTTCCAGTGAGGAACATTGCACAACCCAAACCTTTGAATAAACGAGATAAATAATGTCAACCAGAACAATGCATCATGACTTTCTCTTCAGTAAAGTTACTAGTTCCTTATGTGCACATACAAACTTATAATATACATAACTCAACAATACCATCAAGCTCAAAAACTGGTTGTAACTTGTAAGAACCCATCCCTGATAATGTGAGTCTAGCAATCTACCCTTACACAGGGAAAGCTAATAAAAATTAATTGGCTAATGAAGGTGAAAAATTAGTTCAACCATATGTAGAAAAAGTAACATCAACATTAACTTTTACATCAATCAACTTTCAAACTTGCTATCTTATCTCTTTACTGAAAATGGAAAACACATCCACTTTATATCCACATATGTATGGAAAGGGAAGTAGACTCCTGAGCCTTTAAAGTCTATTTGTCTTGTCATGTTGCAATAGATTGAACTTTCTTAATGTGATAATGAATGATTAATATTGAACTATCGATCTCATCATGAAAAATGGAGCAACTATGATTTAAATTTGTCATCCCACAAGCCATTTCACCTCCTATGCAGCAGCCCCATAACATTGTGAGATATAGTACTCCCCCCCTCCCTAAATATTCCCTAAATGAATGTCCATTTTCAAGGAAATTTTCTCCCAAAATGAATGTATTTTTTTGTAAAAACTTTCCCCTAAATGTTTTAATACCAAATTTTTTTCACTGTTCATTTTATACTTGCAAAATTAAATGTTTTGAAAGTGGATAACAAGAGTATTTATGCATCTTTGCCATTAAATTGTATAAAAAGTAAGCATTTTTAAAACGTACCCTAAATGAAATTTAGACATTCATTTAGGGAAGGAGGGCTTAGGTTGAAATAGTAGTAACTCAACCGAATCATTAACAGCGTAGCCAGAATGCCGTCAGATGAATGTAGCACTACTGATAATCTGAAAATATAACAATGCCAGTTTAAGGATTGACATCTTAATTTGCCCTACAACAAACGGTGAATTTCCTAAAAATAGCACTTACAGAAACCAGTGATCAATTCAATTTGGACCAGAAAATAACAAAACTAATAAATCAAGTAAACTAAATTGAAAAAAAGGCAAGTCAGTAATCAAAACATCACTAATTTCCCAAAATTGAGATAAGAATGAGGAAGAAAAATTACGTTCCAGGAACGACAGCATCGATCCATGGAGAAGTGGTATCCGATGGAGGGTGAGTGGTGGTGAGTTGAACTCCGGTGAGATGAACCTCAGTGGATCGAGCAGCTAACCATCCCTTGTCCAGTACCCTCTTACCTATCTCCGCCATTTCTGGCTGCTAAATTCAACCCCACAATTTGGAAGTAATTGTGTGTGTGTGTCGGTGGAGCGAGGAGGAAGTAGAGTGTAGAAGGGGCCGACCGGTGAGAGAGTGGTCCCTCCCAGACTTTAAAGATAGGGATAAAAAGAGGAGACTGACAAATTTATTTATTTACCGCGACGACGACGGCGACGGCGGCGACGGAGATGAGTAGAGATAGACGTCAAAATGCGGTTACTCGACAGCGCCAAAAGAACCCACTCACGGACTGTGATCAATGGAATAGTACACAAATTCAGCTAAAGATAAAAGAGGAAAATTACCATATGCTTCCTTCTTGAATTACTAAAATAACTCCCATTTTTGCTTTTTTATCACCAAATATACTATAGAAATTATCTAATTGGATGGTCACAAAATAAGGCTCCGTTTGTTTGGGGAAAAATGTTTTCTGGAAAACATTTTCCCCATTTTTCGGTGTTTGTTTTGCACCGGAAAATTGAAAAAATGTGTTACGCTAAACATGCTTATCTCATTTTTCGGAAAACATTTTCATTTTTCGGAAAACATTTTGCAGGAAATCATTTTTCGGAAAATGTTTTACGCTAAACAAACGGAGCCTAAATGACTGTTTGTTAGTAAATAGGTATAAGAGTAGTTTTAGTTTTAGTCTTATAACTCTAGCAATAGGAGCGGATTGTTTAATAAAATATGAGACTTTTCTATATTTTTATGAATATTTTTTTCATAATTTTTCATATTTTCTTAAAAAAAAAAATTGATGCATAAAGATATAAGACTAGAATTACTCTTATAACTAGCTATAGGAGTAATTTGTTTTCTTCAAATTGTGAAAAAAATATTTTTATACGTAGGTATAAGAGTAATATGTTCCGTTCCCAAAGCAGGAACAGTACACGGAGGCTGTCGGAACAGAGAGGTGGTGAAGGGCAACAAGATTTTTTTGGAATAGGGAAGTTCAGCCGCACCCACATTATAAAATTCGAAGAAGATGCTGTAAAAAGTGTGAATTTGTGAAATAAAAAGAGACAGGAAGAAAAGGGGGGAAATTGAAATTGAAATAGAGACCTGGGTTGAGATCGGGATTTGGTGGAAGCAGATGGGAGAGGAGCAAATTTGCTACCACAAAGAGTCTTTCGTTCTTCCTCTGTTAATTTCTTCATCTTCTTCAAATTTTACTGTGTTCTACTGTGTGAGAGAATGGAGACAGCGCCGCACAAATTTGTAATGGGTCTTAATGGATTGTCGTTCGAACATAAGGAAATTTGGGTTTATGGGGAATTTTGATATGGGTATTAAATAGTATGTGAGCTTTTGAAAATAGTTAGAGTTTTTAAACAGAATGGTTTGGGGTGATGATGCCTTGTGAAATTAATCTCAAACAAATAACATGCAATTCTGTTTGTTCTGAATACATAACATACACTTCCTCTGTTTCATTATAAACTAAACACTTATTATTTACACAGAAATTAAGGAAAATATTAGTAGAATAGCTGTTGTAAGTATGTAAAGTGATGTAGAACATAGAATGTGGGGTAGAAAATAATAATTGAATTATTGTAATTATAACATGTGGGTCTCATTAATATAAAAGAAATAAAAAAATCTATTTTAGAAAATGTCTAATTTGTGGTGGGACGGATGGAGTATATATGTACTCCCTCCGTCCCACTCGAAATAGAATTATTGAGTTGGGCATGAATATTAAGGAATAATATTAGTGTAGTAGATGTTGTAAATATGAAAAGTGAGGTAGGAAAGCGAAAGTGAGGTAGGGAGTGATGAGTGGAAAATTGTTATGAGTGGAAAAGTGAGTCTCATTAATAAAACATTTGCTAGTTTTGGGTTGTCCTATTTTGAATGGGACACCTAAAATGACAAAATGTACTAATTCGAGTAGCACGGTGGAAATATATGTGTGTATGTGAACATAATAAACTGACTAGACGCTTGGGTCAACTCGACTGAGTTAAAGTAAAGAGCATGGGCTCGATCGCAACCCTTCCAATAGAAGCATCGAGCACCTGATCGGTCGATAAGACGGAGATTAGAACTCCACTCCAGAACGATCATCGAAGAGTTCGAGCTCACGTACCGGGCCTGGCCCTTGCTCGACTGAAGCGACGTGCGTGCAGCCCTACTCCTAAGGAATCTTTCTCCACTAACGACTTCTACCCACTGAAGGAGACATAAAGGGACTCCTAAATGGCTAGTAAATCATATTCATTAAGGATTATTTTCCTAATATGACTCAGCCATATTATGTTGTATAATTGTGGTATATCAGAGCAGTTTTGATCACAAAACTTGATAACGGTGAGACACACAATCATGCGAATAATATGAAATCAATCAAAAAGAAAACACACGATTTGTTGACCCAGTTCATCGCAATGACAACTACATCCGGAGGCAATATCAAGCCAAGATATTAACTAATATCACCAAATTTGTGGTATTGCAATATTTACTAATGTCTACAACAATAATCATAGCCTCTGAATCATGAACACACTCTCAAATAAATAAACCATGGACATCTCATAAGCCATCCATGGAATGCCCCTAAGGGCACCCCAAGACCCACCACTGCCTTGGCTCTCTTGTTGATCTCACAGTTTCTCATTGGCTAACACAAATTAGCGACAACTAATTTGATCAACTACTATCACACAATATTCTAGGTCATCACTTGTATTTATAGAAACAACAAACCTAAACCCTAAATGATTCTAATTCATTATCAAAGAAGTAATCTCCTTCCTACCCAATCAAGGAATCATGTTGCCAAAAGAAACCCGAATCAAATTAGAAACTGCCATATTTGCTCCTATTTTTCTTCTTCCGCTCAGCCCTAATCCTAGCTTCCACGCTTTAGTTTGTAGCCAATCCTAACAATCTTCCACGCGGAGACAAACCACAAGTGACTTGCGCCATCAAACTTCTACCCGAGAATGACTTTCACATATTGTGTCAGGTATATTTGACTTCTGTCAAAAGTCAAAATCACAAGGTTCGACAAAGCCCATACAGATGAATTGAACCGAAGTGTAGGCCTTCAACATAACTCCTATAAACTTCTTGTTGGGTTCGATGTTATCTAACTTGAGAACGAAATTAGGGGATTGAACAAAGACAAATCAGTAATTCCTGTGATAGCTAAGGGAGCGACCGCGCCAGCTAAGCAGGAGCGGTCACGCCAAGTTTCAGCCTAAACGGAGTGATCGCACCCATTCCTGGGGTGACCGCGCGCTGGCCTCTGGACAAAGGGGGCGGTCGCGCGCTTAGGAGGAGCGATTGCGTCCTAGCCCGTTTTGGGCCTGATTTGCGACATATTTGGTACAGGGTTGTAAAACCCTGTAGTATTAGAAATAGACAGTATAAATAACCCCTATTTCCTAGCAGTTTTTGTATGTAATTCCTAGTGTGATAGATATCAATAATTCTAGTTGTTTCAAGGGTTTTCTTGCTCATCTCTTTCTCTATATCTAGGGTTTGAACAGTTGTGAATTCTTGTAACCAAGAATTCATGCATTAAATTAGAGATTATATTTGTTGATTGTCAGTTGATAATAATATTCTTGTCATCTGTCCGTGGACATATCAAGTTGGTGAACCACGTATATCGTTGTGTTGTGTGATTGATTTATTTTCTGTCTTCTATATAGATCTGTTTTAACACTTCTCTTGCCCCGAGTCTTCACTTCTCAGTGTGATCCTCCCCGCAAACATCTTTGCTTGTCTGTTGATTGTTTACATCCACGAACCCCTGCGTCACACGTGCATTCACATTCTTGGTCCTCTCTGTGTCCCAATACAATCCACCATAACTCAGTTCTGGATAACGCTCATGTTGACCAAGTTGGCTTTATGTCATCATACTAGCGCTAACTTTCAACATCCAACTCTCTACCAACATACCGTTCATGAGATTTCTCCTACTATGGCGATATCGCCCCCCCGCCATTCATCATTGAGGTACCTCTCGATTCCCCCAACGAAACCGTTGTTTGTAGTGTACAACACATTGCACTCTTCAAGCTACCAAGTTAGCTACCCTAGCAATTCTTCATGACCATAGTCGAAGGCGACCACCAAGCTTGCTTTACATGACTTCTCACATAATCTAAGTCTTCTCTACCTTCTCTGAATATTCTACAAATCACCCAACTGCAACACAATATTATTCGCAATCTTGACTCGCGCAAAGTAATTGTTCCATCTTCTTGCATTGCTGCATTAATGAAATGATGCTTCCGAACAAAATATCAATTAACCCACTTTACTGTTTTTCTTCAAGATTAATGTACCCGACATGTGATCTGCACGCAAATACAATCCATACTCATCAAGATCTAGAAACTTGAACCTTCCGTCTCTTTCAACTTTCATTATCCAAATTTGTTGCCCAAATTCGATCTAATCCAATTTCCATGTTGATCAATCTCCGTCCATTATCACTGCCCCCATAAATCCTCAATAACACGAATCCGCCTAGATACATGTGAACACTAGCAACAACCAGATTATGCAACCTTTGATCTCGAATTCAATGCCCTTTCATAATTATGTAACTGTAATCGTTATACGAATAATATGAAAGTAATCAACAAGAAAACACATGATTTGTTGATTTAGTTTATCGCAACGACGACTACATTTGGGGGTAGTACCAAGCCAGGATATTAACTAACACCAAATTTGTGGTGTTACAATATTCGCTCATGTTTACAACAATAAATTTAGTCTCCGAATCATGAACGCACCCTTACACAAATAAACCCTAGACATTTCATAGGCCATTCATGGAATCCCCCTAAGGGCACCCCACAACCCACCACTATCTTTGGCTCTCTTTGTTAATCTCACAGATTCTCTCTGGCTAACTCAAATGAACGATAACTAATTTGATCAACTACTAGCACACAATTCTAGGTCAACACTTGTATTTATAGAAACAACAAACTGATGTACGTGTTAATTTCACCCATTCAAATGATATATCTTTAGATCTATTTGATGCACAACCCTGGATGTTTTAATGGCTTTTTGGAGTGTTTATGAATATATGGAATGGAAGGAAAAAGTCACAAAATTTGTTTAAAAAGGATACGAAAAGACACGATCAAAAGTGGAGCAAAAAATGAGGAAATAATGGAAATTATAAAAGGACAAAGTGGAGATGTCTCTGAGAATTTATTACCATTGGATATTACTTGTCGAGAACTTTCCAACGATATGTGGTACATCTCAATCGGAGTCCGTAACCTCTGAAAGTTTATCGAATAAGGTACAAGTCAGCGAATCATAAGGAGCACACGCACCTGAGGAGTGGGAGCGTCCGCCCCCAATTTTCAGAAAGCACAATTTTCACCAGCTTGATGGGTGCGGCCGCCCCATTCAAGGGGCGCGGTCGTCCCCTCCCTCCGGACAGCTTCAGTTTTCCTCCTTCGCGTTGGATTTGGCTCTCGTTTCCTAATTTCGACCTTCCTCTCTACCCCAAGTATAAATAGGACATATCTTACAATTTAAATTAGGTTTTACAAGTTCTAGAAGAAGGATTCAAGATTTCAATCCAGGTTTTATTATTTTCTTTTATTTCCCTTTGATGTTATATTATTGGTTCGTGAATTGGGTGATTAACAATTGGATCTTTATACTAAGATTTTAATTCTTTCTAACTCTTTCTCATTCTTGTATTTCTCAACATTTTTAACGATTATTCTTAAGATAAATTGTATTGACCTAACGAAATATACTATGTGACCTCTTGAATTACTTGGGTTTAAACCATTGCACTAGCGTGGATGATTTACATGTTGACCATTGTTGAGAAGAATAGATTTAATTGATGACCTAGCGAAACTCAATTGAATCTAGGTTTTTCATGTTCTTATGATTTGTTTGAAAATCTAGCGAAAATCGAATGGCTCTAAGTTCTTGTGATGTAAATTGGTTCTGTTAAATGGTTATATTAACATAGTGAAAGTTATAAACACAATAAAGAAATCATTAGGGTTCTAATGTTCTTGCGACCTAGCGGAATATATGAATATCTTAACCCTATACTTGTGTGAACAAGCCCTTAAATGAGATTGATTTATTTTATTCTCTTGGAAATAAAGTATAAAGTGATAATTATTATAATGCCCAATCCTTGAATCTCTTGTTTCTTGATATCTTTCTTACTATTTAATTCTTACTTTCTTAAGATAATAATTCAACAACCAATAATAAAAAAACCCTTCTTTGGTTACTAGTGCACTATTATAATTCCTTCTCCAAAAATTAATCTGCTTCCTGTCTAAAAAAGAAATCACATTGCCAAAAGAAACCCGAATCAAATTAGAAAACTGTCATATTTGCTCCTATTTTCCTTATTCCGCCCAGCTCTAATCCTTCCACGCTTTAGTTTATATCCAATGGTAACACATTAATACATGATTAGATTTCTTATTCTTGGAGAAGGAAATTTCACCGCACGACATAAATAGGAGTCAACTTTCCACAGTTCAAAATTATTCACTTACCACAATGATTTCATATTAGACCTTTGCTAATTTCATCTTTGAATAAAGATTCTTGCGCTTGAGGGTTTTAATCGAAGGCATTCTGACGAGTATCATGTTTGTTCATTGTTTTCATGCTATACTTGCTTTGACATATATTTGTCCCTTATCCTGATCTACCAGGAGGCGAAGCCATAACAAGGTTATGGGGGTCACATTCATTGAATAATTGAAACATGACACTTTAGTACTTTTAATTTTGGAGAAAATAGTTTTGTATCTCTAAATTTATATTTTTTATCCCTTCAATTCAAGTAACAAATACATTACACTTTCTCTCTCAGTCCCAAAATAAAGGTTTTACTTACCTTTTTAGTATGTCCAAGAATAAGATTCTTAGGAGCAATATTTTATTGACCCCCTTGTGAATTATTTTTTTACTTTGACATTGGGCTACAAGATCTATAATTTGATTTTGGCTCGACCATTACGTAATTATAATTCAAAAAATATAAAAACAAATAAGATATGAATCAATTTGACAAATTGAGTACTTACTTCGTTTCAATCGGAAAAGACACAAAATGTCTTTTGCACGATAATTAAGGAGAGTATATAGTGGAATAAGTATTATGAGTATTAAAATTGAGGTAGGAGAGAGAATGTGGGGTAGATAATAGTAAGTGAATAGTTATTGTGAATATAACAAGTGGGTCACATGAATAAATAAGTATTTAAAAAAAAAACATTTTGAAAGTGTGTCTTTTTAAATGGTACAACCAAAATGAAATTTTGTTTCTTTTCGAGTGAGCGAAGAGAGAGTACTTATTACTATATATATATATATATATATATATATATATATATATATATATATATATATATACTCCCTCCGTCCCATCGCGAGTGAAACTTTTAGTCAAATTGACGAGTGAAACTTTTAGTCAAATTGAATTTTTTTTGACCAAATCATTTATATAAAAAATAATAATTCTAATAAAAATTTAAAAATTATTATTGTATCACGATTGATAATACTTTCAATAACAATTTTTAGATTTTTATTAGGATCATTATTTTTTATATAAATTAATGGTCACAGTTAAATCAAATTTGACTAAAAGTATCAATTGCACTGAGACGGAAGGGGTATATATATACACCATCCGTCCCGCTCGAAAGGGCACTTTTGGTCAACAGCAGTTAACTTTGACCCAAACACTAACGCAAATCTAATCATTATATTGAAATTCTAAAAATTGTTATTGATAAATCATTAATGTTTGGGTCAAAGTTAACTGCTGTTGATCAAAAGTGCCCTTTCGGGCGGGACGGAGGGAGGGAGTATATAGTATATACTCCCTCCGTCCCACAATAATATAGACTTTTGCCAATGCACGGAAATTAAGGAGAAAGTATTATATTGAAAGTGTTGTGAGTGTGAAAATAAAATAGGAGAGAGAATGACTGAAGAGAATAGTAAATTATAATGATGATGTGAGTATTAAAATAATGTAGGAGAGAGAATGAGTGGAGGAAATAGTAAAAATTCCTTTCCAGTTTAGGAAAGTTATACTCCCTCCGTCCCACCCAAATTGATACTTATTTCCTTTTTGGTCCGTCCCAGCCAAACTGATACTGTCCAAAATGGCAAAAGAATCTTCACTATTTACCCCACTCATTCTCTCTCCTATTTCACTTTTACACTCACAACATTCTCTCTCCTAACTATTTCTCCCACTCATTCTCTCTCCTATTTAATTTTTCATACTCACAAAATTTTCTTTCACTTTTTCTCTCTCTTACTTTTCCTTAATTCGCGTGTCAAAAAAGTTGGTATCAAAATGGGTGGGATGGAGGGAGTATATTATTGTGGGACGCCCAAAAAGAAAATTTTATACTCCCTCCGTCCCAACAATTGCTTCATCCTTTTTGCCCGGCACGCATATTATGGAAATGGGAGGGAAAAAAAATGTTGTGAGTGTAGTTTGAAAATAGGAGAGAGAATTAGTGGAGGGAATAGTAAATTATAATGGTGTTGTGAGTATTAAAATAATGTAGGAGAGAGAATGAGTGGAGGAAATAGTAAAAATTCTTTGCCAAAAAAGAAAAGGTGAAGCTTCTAACGAGACGTCCTTTTGAATAATTAGTGAAGCTTTTATTGGGACGGAGGGAATATATTATTGTGGGAGGAGGGAGTATATATTTGGCGCGATTCTCTGGTTGATGATTCGATTTATAATGTTAAGAGCTCGAAAAAACCAAAAGAAGGTACCAACCTGAATCCTTATCCCGATCAGATGCATCCATTCCATTCCCTGCCAAACCCCATACATATCTTTTATTATCATCATGTCACACTCCCTCGACTTGCGTGCCTATCTCCATTTTTACATCACTTTATATTTATCCATACACGCAATACCAAAAATAATTTAGATCTCCCCCGCAAGCAACATAAGAAATTTTGCCGATAAATGGATTCAATTGCGCAGCGACGCCTCAAATCTGTTCAAGATCACCTTCTTCCCTCCACCGTCGACGTCAATTCGCCACCCTCCTCGTCGCTGATTCAGACCAGCATCACCGCCGCCGAGTTCGCTCAAGGTAATTCGTAAATTACCATGTACTCCCTCCGTCCCATTAATAAATTCACTTTTTGTCAAAACGGGTGTCCCGTTTAAGTTTAAAAAGCTTCCCCTTTCCTAAAATGACAAAGAATTTTTACTATTTCATCAACTCATTCTCTCTCCTATTTTACTATTAAACTCACAATATTTTTCAAATTTACTATTTTCTCCACTCATTTTCTCTCCTATTTTACTATTACACTCACAATATTTTCTCTATTCACCAATTTTCTTAATTTGCGTACCCACCCCTAACCCAAAAACCCAAAAGGTTGAAGCAATTACCCGGAAGGAGGCAGTATAGAGGGAGTATAGGTTTACGTATCTGTTTTTTTATTTTTTAACTTTATTAATTAGTCAATTGATTTCTGTGTTTTGATAAATGTAATTGTAGAGGACTGTAGTTTTTATCACCGTCCCCTGCTTTTGCTCAACTCATATTTATTACGTTCAAAAGTGATTTTTTTTTCAAAAAAAAAAAACTGTACAAGTAAAAAACTTTATTTTACTTCCTCCGTCCCGAAATGATCTTTCCTTTTTTATTTTTTGTTACTTTGAATGAACTTTTTAGTTATAATTTTAGATTAATTTAATTATCCTAATAAAAATCTAAAAATTGTCATGGACAGAGATAGTATTTATAACGGTGTATCAATAATAAGCTTTATTTTTAGATTTTATTAGGATAATTAAATTAGCTTAAAAATATTGTTAAAAGTTCATTAAAGTAACAACAAAAAATTGGAAGATCGGGATGGGGGAGTATTAGCTGATATTGTATGTTGGTTTTCCTCTGTCTATATCTTTATTGTAATTTAGATAGTCATATTTATGCCTTCAAATATTGTGCAGATGAGAAATATAGTGTTGTACTTCCTGAAAAACTGCAAACAGGGAAGTGGAATGTGTATAGGTTAGCTACTTTCAGTTTTTATGTAAATAATACTTACTCCCTACGTCCCACAATAATCCGTAAAAAGACCCCTTTTGGGCGTCCCACAATAATCTACACTTTCCCGAAATGGAAATGAGACCCACTTCTCTCTACTCACAACACTTTTCAAATTTACTATTCTCTCCACTATTTTACTTTTACACACAACATATTACTTTTATCACCTTTTACCTTAATTCCCGCGCCGGCACAAAAAGTGCGTAGAATCGTGGGACGGAGGGAGTATTTCATTTTGTTCCGAAAAAAATAGTCTCTCTCTGATTTTAGTGATCAAATTAATTGAACTTTGACCAAAGATTTTAGAAAATTAATTTTCTCAATAAAATTCTAAAACTTGTTATTGATGTACTCCCTCCGTCCCGCCCGACTTAGGACATTTTTCCATTTTGGGCGTCCCATCCGACTTAGGACAACCCCAAAATGGAAAGTACTTTATTAATGGGACCCACATTTACACTCACAACAAATTTTCACTCATTACTCCCTACCCCACTTTCTCTCACCTACATCACTTTTCATACTCACAATATCCACCCACTTACACTTTTTTCTTAATCCCCGTGCCCAACCTAAACGTCCTAAGTCGGGCGGGACGGAGGGAGTATTTAATTAGCATAAACAAAGTGACATAATTGTTTTTCAGAGTTCAATCAAGTTTACTAAAATCAAAATGAGAGTATCTTTTCGGGACAGAGTAGTTTTTTTTCATGTCTCACTATACTCATCATTGACATATACTTATAACTTATTCATGGCAGGTCCGCTCATTCTCCACTGAAGCTAGTCACTGGGTTCCATGAACATCCTGAAATTGGCACATTGCATGATAACTTCTTGTGAGAATCTTCTCACCTCACTCATCCATGTGCCTGACACGTCTAGTATTTTTAGTCTATTTATGTTCTTCGCTTCAATCTGGTTGAAAACAGGAATGATGAAATTTTGCTTGATGCTGCTTTTTTTTTTTTTTGACTTTCCAGTAGATGTTGAGTTGCACTTTACTCTAAATTAATTTAACCGAGGCTTTATCATTAAAAAAAAATTGTTTTTGTATTAATTTTGTATTTTCAGGCATGCAATTGAGACATATCGAGATTACAAGTACTTGGGCACACGTATTCGAGTAGATGGAACCATTGGAGAGTAAGCACATCATTTGCTAAAAGAAC
This sequence comes from Adenophora triphylla var. japonica, assembly GCA_022495995.1. Lineage (NCBI taxonomy): Eukaryota > Viridiplantae > Streptophyta > Magnoliopsida > Asterales > Campanulaceae > Adenophora > Adenophora triphylla. The sequence continues at coordinate 173,949 of JAFEMH010004415.1, forward strand.
CTCCATGGATTGTTCATTGATTATACAGTAGTAATATCATTAGAACGTTCCTTATTTCTTAGCTATGTTCTTTTGTCTTGAAGGTACAAATGGATGACATTTGGAGAGGCAGAAACTGCTCGATCAGCTATAGGTTCCGGACTGCACTATCATGGAATAGTGAAGGCAAGTGAATAACTGGTTTCATTTATTTCTCGAAAAGCTTCTTATAAACTGTTGGTGCTTTATACATGTACTCCCTCCGTCCCAGAATGGTAGTCCCACTTTTTTATTGATTAATTTGATTGAACTTTGACGAAAGATTTCAAAAAAATATTTATCCTAATGATATTCTAAAAATCATTGTTGGTATTATTTTTAATTGTGTATTGATAACAAATTTTAGTGGTTGATTTGATTGAACTTTGGCTAAAGATTTAGAAAAGACTAATTGTCCAAATAAATTTCTAAAACTTGTTATTGGTACACCATTAAAAGTACTACCAATAACAATTTTTAGAATTTCAGTTGGATAATTACTCTTTTCCAAATCTTTGATACAAGTTCAATCAAATCAATTCCTAAAAAAGTGGGACCATCTTTACAACCTACATGAGTAATTTTTGCTTCTGATTGGAGTCCCTAGTTGTATATGTGGGATATAAGTTCTTACTATTGGTCATATATTACTACAATGTATGCTGAAAACAATATATTTGACTTAAATTCATGTGTTAAGAATATGATATCATCGGTATTCTTGTTTCTTGCTTTCCTATGGAACAGGGATCTTGTGTTGGAATTTATTTCATCAATAGACCAGAGTGGCTGATTGTGGATCACGCCTGCTCATCATATTCATATATTTCAGTTCCTTTATACGACACTCTTGGTGTGTAAGTGTGCCATCTAAATCTTTTTGAACCGGAATTTGCTTGTTAAACTTGTAAACAGTAATGTTTAATCTTCAGGCCCGGATGCTGTCAAATTTATCGTACACCATGCTGATGTGAAGGCCATTTTTTGTGTGCCAAGTACACTAAACATTGTGAGTTGGATCCTTGTCCACTTAATTGATGAAATTCGTATCTACTCCATATTTTTGAAAATCTAATCCATATAAGGAATTCATTTTCCCATTGTTTAAGAATATAGCTTTCCTCTTCTATACTACTCCCTTCGTCCCAAAATTAATGTCCAACTTTTGTCAAAATGATCAAGAGCAAATTTTGAGAAAATTCGGACATTCATTTTGGGACGTAGGTAGTAACATATAGACTATTACCTGTGCTTGTCTACATCCTAGTGTAATTGTGACATAGAAAGTGTAACTCAAAAGTTTATAGCATGTGGAAACCCAGTATATGAGGTTATATGTTATTATTTCTGTAATTGTTGTAGCAATTCATGTTTTCTTTTATGTTGCTACATCCATATAAAGACTTGTTACATAAGTTGCAAATACCTGACTTTTCTCGTCCCAATTTGCAGCTATTGAGCTTCTTATCCGAAATTCCTAGTGTACGCTTAATAGTGGTATGTACTTCTTGAACATCCTGGTCTGTTGAAAGGAAAAGTCTTTGGTGCATTATTTGGACTTTTCACCAAATTTGATTTACAATGCTATATTTTTGAGAGGTTTTCCTCTACTGTGTAACAGGTGGTGGGAGGAGTAGATGAGCACCTCCCATCACTTCCAGCGACTTCTGGAGTCCAGCTGATATCATATCTGAAGTTACTTGGTCAGGTTGGATATAGTTCCTTGTTATTGTTTATAATGTCCAATAAATAGTTGGCATTATTGCTCTTTTTGCCTGTGGATTACTTTCTCCGTCCCATAATAAATGTCGCATTTGACTTGTCAACGTTTTAATGGAATGTGGTTTATTTATTTGCGCATTACTTGTACAATGGTAAAATTTCACTAAGACTGGTTCCTTATTCAGAAGCGCAACATTTATTTTGGGACAGACTAAAAAGAAAATTGTGACATTTATTATGAGATGGAGGGAGTATATTTTTATGAGGTTGATAGCTTACTTTTCTCTTCCTTTTCTCACCCATGTTATAATTTCAGGGCCGTAGAAATCTTCAGCCTTTTTGCCCTCCCAAGCCTGAAGATATAGCAACCATATGCTATACAAGCGGTACTACAGGGACACCAAAGGTACCAACTTATGCTCGTGAACCTTGACTCTTATTTTGTGGTGCAAGACTTTGGGCTGAAAATTGATTATCATTAAGGTACTACCTCTATCCCAAAATGAATGACCAAAAAATTTTCAAATTTGCCCTTGCTCAAGAACAAATTTCAGAAAAAATTGGTCATTCATTTTGGGACGGAGGAGTAACATATTTCATCTTGATTTTGTAATGCATTTTTTTTTCTGTTTCCTATCTCTGGAAAGGGTGTTGTTTTGTCGCATCGGAACTTGATCGCAAGTGTTGCAGGCAATTCTGAGAAAGTCAAATTCACTTGTTCAGACATGTAAGCTGTTATTTGATTTCAGTCAATGGATGTATAATTGGTCTCTGTTTTCTCCTTTGATTAGTGGATCATACCTTTACTTTTGACAGCTACATATCCTATCTTCCTTTGGCGCATATCTACGAACGAGCTAACCAAATTGGGGCGGTTCACAGTGGAGTCGCTGTTGGCTTCTATCAGGGGGTATGTGTTGAAAATGCAATTGGATATCTTATCTTTTAGGCCAAATTACGATCATCCCCCAAAGTATCCACCCGATCCCACTTTACACCCATGTTCTAAAAGTGGGTCTGTTTGATACTTTGAATTTGAAATTGTTCCACTTTACCCCCTTGACAGGTACTTGACTAGGGGGTAAAGTGAGACTATTTCAAAATTAAAGTACCAAACAAACCCACTTTTCAATATGGGGTGCAAAGTGGGATTGGGTGGATACTTTGGGGGAGGGGGATCAACGTCATTTGGCCTATCTTTTGCTTACCTGAGAAATAGGCATGAAGTTATGCTTTCAATTTCCGTGATCGACTTAGTCAACTTTCTTGTGATTTTCTATCTTTCTTTGCTAACGAAATTAATCTTTTGATTTGCAGGACAACTTGAAGTTAATGGATGATTTGGCTACTCTAAGACCGACAATATTTTGTAGTGTTCCCCGTCTGTACAACAGAATTTATGCTGGGTAAAATTATTTGCAAGATCTGATTAAAATATACTCTGTAATTGATTGCCTCGTTATGTTTACTCATTATCTCTTACTTGCCATACTTTGTAAACTGATTTGAGGGCTATTGCCGATTAAATAGTTTTATATCCTTCATGTCTATGGTTGCTCAGCGGTCTTTGTTTTTCGCAGGATTATAAATGCAGTAAAAACTTCTGGCGTTCTAAAAGAAAAGCTATTTAATGCGGCATACAGTTCGAAGAAGCAAGCCATAATGAGCGGTAAGTCCTTGTGACATTATCAGATGAAGCTTCTTTACAATGAACTTTTTCTTGCACTCAGCTAACTTACATTTCTCATTGTCTGATATTTGAAACTAATTACTGATTGTTCGAGGATTCCTATGCATTTACATGGTGATTGAATTTCAAACTAAATGTATAATTTTGACAATCAAGGCATATCCAAGTAAAGGGAAATTCCTTTAAAAGATTCCAGATTTCCTCCTTGGACCAAGTTATGACCGGTTGTAGTTCATTTACTCATACAGACCGGGGACAAGAATGATTACGATATTAGAGTGTGCTTGAGTTGTGGAACTAATAAAGGTTGTATGATAACATAGTTTTAAAAGTTATGATATTCTTAGATTACTTATTGTCCTACTGAGCATTAACTCAAAAATAATAAAATGAAATCTAAGTAGGTACCAGAAATGTGTTTCTGCTCTTTCGTTTTCTTGAAATTCTGCAACGTCTTTTCTCAATATTCTAATTATTATTCGTAGGTCGAAGACCATCACCAATGTGGGACAGATTGGTATTCAATAAAATAAAGGCAAAAATTGGAGGACGGGTGCGTTTCATGGGCTCAGGCGCTTCACCATTGTCTCCAGACGTTATGGACTTTTTGAGGGTGTAAGTTGATTTTATTTTTCTGATGCTAATGTACTACTCCCTCCGTCCCAAAATGAAAGACCAATTTTTTTTTCAAATTTACTTTTGATCAAGAGCAAATTTGAATTTTTTTTGGTCAATTCATTTTGGGATTGAGGGAGTACTACTCAATTTCTTGGTCATTATTTCTTAAAGCTGGTTCCAGTCCTTGTTTAACAAATTGCAACATCTCTTGTACAGATGCTTTGGTTGTCCAGTTATTGAAGGCTATGGTATGACTGAGACATCCTGCGTTATATGTATTATGGATGACGGTGACAACTTATCTGGTCATGTTGGTTCTCCTAGTACTGCATGTGGTAAGTAACTTGTGTCTGATGAACAATAGAGATATCCTCCTTTTCAGCCGTCCGTCAGCTTCCCAGCAAGACTAAATATGTAATGTGGCAATTTTAGGGGGAATAAAGAGGAAATACTTGGATCAGAGAATAAAATAATGAATCCATAGAAACCTATAATCGGCATTTATGTGTATCAACTTCTCTGGTCATACTGAGATTTATGTCAGTCCCTCAGTACAGTCACATGAAAAGTAGTACTGCTTGTAATCAATTAGTCTTGGAAGAGCTTTATCTCGCGTACAAAGAAATGGATTCTTCTCCCTCCGTCTCATAATAAATGTCCCACTTCCCTTTTTCCCACTTCCCTTTTTGGTCCGTCCCAAAATGAATGTTGTATTTCTAAGTTATGAAATAGTCTTAGTGCAATTTTACAGTTGTACAAGCAATGTATAACTAAGTAAAGCACATTCCTTAAAAACGTTGACAAGTCAAATGCGACATTTATTATGGGACGGAGGGAGTATTCGTTTGTGTAACTACTAATTTTCACTATTGTGATGAGTTGTCTTTCAGAAGTAAAGCTTGTTGATGTTCCGGAAATGAATTACACTTCTGAGGATCAACCTTTTCCACGCGGAGAAATCTGTGTCAGAGGTCCCATTGTTTTCCAAGGCTATTACAAAGATGAAGTCCAAACGTACTAAACTATATAAGCTGTTTTTATGTCTGTGTGCGTGTGTGTGTTTATTTGGTGTTAGATCAGATTGTAATCATGGAGTTGAACTGATCTCTTAGTGAATGAACAGGAAAGAAGTACTGGACGATGAGGGCTGGCTGCATACAGGTGATATTGGAATGTGGTTAGAAGGAGGGCGCCTCAAGATTATTGATAGGTACTACTCTCAATATTTTATGACAGATATGAGAAAAAATTATTTGCTTTAGTTGTTAGTCTTTGCTGTATTTTAAGGGGTAATCTACAGATATATAACACTGATTGCTATTAATAAATCTCAAGGCTAGAAGTTTTCCAAGTTATTTCCAGTGACTAAATTATATTATCTTTGGCTTTTCTTGAAACTACAAACATATTCAACACGAATATATAGTCATTGAAGTATCTTTCTATCATGCAAAGATGAGTTGAGTTTATTGATGCTATAATCGTTTTTGTGATAGGAAAAAGAACATATTTAAGCTGGCGCAAGGAGAGTATATAGCACCTGATAAGGTTGAAAATGTATATGCCAAGTGCAAATTTATCTCTCAATGTTTTATATATGGTAAAGTACACGAATTTACTCACATTTTACATTCATATCTTCCACGCCGTTGTTTTAGTTCCAAGTGTTTCATTTTTCAGGTGATAGTTTCAATTCCAGTTTAGTAGCTATTGTTGCGGTGGATCCAGATGTATTTAAAGACTGGGCTGCATCTGAAGGCATCAAGGTACCGTCAGCGACTTTACTACCCTTTTGGTAAAAGTACTTGCATATTCCCCATTGAGAACTATAAAATTCGTGACGTTATTTGGTTTGGTTTATTTCAATCTTAGTAAAACTGCGTTTGCACATTGCTTCGACAATGTTAGAGTGGGATCTGGGGCCTGTGCATTCTCCGACTGCATGGCAGTCCGAATGATACGTAGCATTACCGTAAGATATAACTCATGTTATTACTCATCTGGATAAAATATAACACGTTACTAAATAAGATGCAACTCATGTTACTATACAGTCACATCCCGGCCCAGCTATGAGGCAAATGAGGCGGTCGACTAGGGCCCCCAATTTTTGTCCAATTTTAAGGTCCTCAAGTTTTTTATTTTACTATATATATATATATAAAGTTCCGAAATTTTTCTTAGGGAAGACAAATGCTCCTGTGGTAAAGGAGGCTTAATTAGAATCCTTCCTGAGATGCCCAGGTTTGAACCCTTTAAAGAGAAATATTTTTTCTCACTTACAAGGGCATCAAAACCAGAAGGTTTCTTTTTGGCTTAACTAAAAATACTTCATGCATCTCAAAATAATTGACTTTTATTTTCTCAAAATAATTTTTTTTGTCTCAATATAAAGGATTTTCTTTGTACCAAAATATGTACCTAAATGATTTTTTTTCGTTAAAACCTAAGGGGCCTCGATTGAATAGTTTGCACAAGAAAATATGAAAATAGATGCCTCCAAGTCCATATCGCCGTATTTTTGCTAGAATATTCTCCAACGTCTCGTAAAGTGTAGGATTCAATTTAATGTCCAACTTTCTGATTTTCAACATTCAATTCATTTTTATTTTATTTTTAAGATATAAGTTTTAAAGAAGGGGGCACCCATTTACTGAATACACACCCACTTAAATGAGACTAAATGGGACAGGGAGAGTATTATATTTTTGTAAATCAAGTTGTCTCCCACTCACAAGTCACACCCACTTAAACCCAAGCACGATTCAAAGAAAAAATAAATCTCTCAGACCACAGTCCCTCTTCAACTTCGAGCAAAACAAGCAGCCTCTATGGCACCCTCACATTGCACCTGTTGGAGTCTCCACCCGCTGACCCCTTAATCCGTCGACCCGTCTGTGGAAAATAATTTGTGCACACATTTGGTCCTGGGTCCGCCACTCGGATTGCCATATAGTTCGGCTGCATAGGTCACGACGTTATAGTGAGCTTAATTTATAGATATAGGCGAAAAACATTACCTCTTTTTTTCCGTCACGACTTTTCTTTCTTATACATGTGTGCAAACCATTAGCGTCTAGTCATTGCTTGGTGATTGGTGTCTTTCTAGATGAATGGAATGTATTCCTGCTTTCTCTTGATATGAGCATGGTAACTTAGAAATGTTTTCGAGTAGATCAGTGACAACACTGTATATCTATTAACTAACGCTTTGGAGTTTGTCTTTAATTTTTATGTTCAGTATGAAGATTTAGGACAGTTATGTAATGATCCAAGAGCAAAAGCTGCTGTTCTAGCTGACATGGATGCTGTAGCAAGAGAAGCTCAGGTAATATATGGCAAGATTAGCCTTAGAAATTCTACTAAGTTTCAGTCCGACTGATAAGTTATTGTATAATTGTAGTTGAGAGGTTTTGAGTTTGTGAAAGCCGTTACCTTGGTGCTTGAACCATTCAGTGTGGAGAATGGCCTACTTACCCCGACATTCAAGGTAACTTAGTCTTCCCTCCATATCAATCTTCGTTGCAATATATATATATATACAACCTCTGTCCCAAAAGAGTTACCTTCTCTATTTTGTTGTCCTAAAAAAAGAGTCACAATTTTTTTTATCTTAGTATCAAATATTCTTATTTTTCAATTTCTTGGGAAACCCCCAAGTAACTTGTGTTGTGAAAACAGAAAAAAAAATTGTTATGAAATTTTAAAGGAATATCTTTCTGCAAAAGTATGATATTAATAGTCTGACTTGCCAACTGCGATTTTTTATTTTTTTTGGCATTGAGGAATTGTTGGATTCCCCCCCCCCCCACCACGTCTCTAAATGAATGTTAAATTTTCTAAATCCTTTAATGAGTATCAATTTTTATGGATGTTGCTCTCCACGTCCCAAAATGAATGTCCATTTTTTATTCAAGGGGAAATCTAAAAAAGCTGGTTTTAGTTAATTTTAGTAGAGAAGATGCACGAGTATACTTGTTATCCACTTGCAAACTTTTAGTTTTGCAAGTATATAATGATCTATGGAAAAAGGTGGTAAAAAAATCATTTAGGGACAAAGATATTAGAAATAACTGGTCATTGTTTATTTTGGGATTTTGTGACGGAGTGAGTACTAAATTCACCTACGGGCTAATATATAATTTCCTAATGTACATGGATGGTTGAAAGAAAACATTAAATTTCTATCAAGGGTTTTAAATGGTGGTTAAAGAATTTCCCAAGTATGAACCATTTTCTTGGCAATGCTCATTGTCATTGTTTTACTGGCTTTTGCTTCCACCAGGTGAAGAGGCCTCAGGCAAAGGCATATTTTGCCAAAGAAATATCAGACATGTATGCTGAGCTTTCTGCATCAGATCCAACGCTGCAGAAACCATTATGAGTGGCGGCCACATAGAAAGAAGACGGCCTTTATTTCTTCTTCTTATTCGTTTTTTGTCCTTTTTCTTCCGGGCTTCCACGTAACTCTGAGTGGTTTGCGGTTACACGACTAGGCAAAAGAAGTTTTGGCTGCACAAGGTTTAAACTCTTGGATTCCCATGAAATAAGTCACTGGAAATAAATTATTGTTGTTGTTGTTGTACAATATGTCAATCTTTGGATTTTGGAACAAAGTTGGTCAAATAGCTCTCTGTTTATGACTGAGACAGGAGGAATTCGTAATTAGATTTATGTTGTAAAATAAGCATCCTCAATTATTCTGTAAACATTTTCAATGATGCAGAGTACTTCATATAAGCATATGCCCCTGAGCTCATCTAGGGATTATTTTTATGCTTTGTTTTTTAAATTGATTTGGGATACTTTTGAGTGTGGAACATAGCTCTGTGTATTATTCTCGAACCCAGTTATTGCATTTATTCATTTTCTTTTGAATAATACTAGGGGGAACAAAATAGTAATCCTATGTGTTATGCTTTTATTTTATTTGTGTTTTTAATTAGAGTATAACGGGATCACTATCAATACAATCAATAAAATATCGTTTAAATTATACTGACACTTAATAATACATTCACTGACACTCTTTAAACTGACACTTTTTAACATTAACATTGACACTTAATAATACATGCACTGTCACTCTTTATACTTTTTTTTTTATACTGGCACTTTGTTACACTAATACTGACATTTTTTTACACTAACACTGACATTTAATAATACATACACTGACACTGTTTACGCAGGCACTTTATTACACTAATACTGACACTTTTTTACACTAACACTTAATAATACATGCACTGACACTCTTTACACTGACACTTTGTTACTTTAACACTGCCACTAGCGGAGAAATCAAAACACGTTTTTTTTTTAAATTAAGTAAAAACGCATTTTTTTTTAAGATTTTGGCTAATTTAAATGAAATTTGAATAATAATTTTATAATTTAAAATCTGAATCGATTCATGATTACAAAGGTTATAAATGAAATATTTAAACATTTCATTACAATATTAATGCTCAACTTTTTTAAGATTTTCATTAAATATTAATGATCAAAAATACATGCAAATTAATTTTTTTTTGATAAATTACGTTATAATATTAATGATCAACCTATAGGTACGCCTAGGGGTGGAAATGGTTCGATTTAGCTCGATTTAGATAAATTTAGAAGTCAAACCGCTAGCATCGATTTGGAGAAATTTCAAACTGGGCTAAACCATAAAAAAAATTCAACCGAGCTAAATCAAACCGCTATGGTTCAATTTGGTTCGGTCTAAACCGCGGTTTGATTTGCGGTTCAGACCACGATCTAGACCACGGTCCAAATCGCATTTCAAATAAGTTCACAAGTAATATTTCAACTAAAACTGTGCAAGGAAAACTAGAGCTATCAAGGAAGATTCTACTATTTAAATCAAATTTGAAAATTAAGAATCAATGCAAGTGGCCACCCATTTTTCGCAGCTTGATCAAGGATGGAACATTATGACTAAATACCTGAATTCATGATTTGTGATACCCAAAAGTTAATTCAAGTTTGACTACAGACTACAGAAAGAATACATAAAAATGACTTGCCTTATAAGGAGCACACCAATGTAATCACAGTATATAGATTGGACAAAATTAAATGTAAACATAAGGTAAGCCAGGAAAGAATACATAATTCTTGCGGTTTCATGGTTCGGTTCACGGCTCGATTTTACGGTTCGATTTAACGGTTCAGTTTTTACGATTTCAAACCGCGGTTCAATCTTAAATAGTTTGGCTCGGTTTGACTCGGTTTGGTTTAGAAGTGCCAAACCCCAAGCTAAGTTGAACTACATAATTTATTAATTTCTCAAATCGAGCTAAATCACTTATGTCTAAAAATCGAATCAAACCGTCTAAAAATCTAACACCACGAGATTTGGCTCTGGATATGGTTAAATACAGAGACCAAAAAATACAGGAAACCAAAAAAATTATCAAAATACCCATTTATATAAAAAAAAATTTCATTTCATATTCAAACAACACTCTCCCTTCTCTCTCTCTCTCTCTCTCTCTCTCTCTCTCTCTCTCTCTCTCTCTCTCTCTCACACACACACACACACACAACCCTTAAACTCAACAGTCACCACAAATGGCGGAAGAAGCCAAGCCCGAAGTCGTCGTAGCTCAAGTATCGGACACCATCGAGGAAACCACAAAAGACATAGACGTTGAAACCCTAGGTAAGCCGGATCAAGTAGACACTGATGCGACTGTCAATGGCGGTAAACGCCCGACGGAAGAAGGGGATGTTGGGATAGAGGACCAACCGGGTTAGACTTCGGAGCAAAAGGGAGAAAAATCGTCGGGGCTTCTATGGTCTTGGGCGACCGCCCAGGTTACGGAGGGCGACCGCCCATGAAGACAGTAGGTTGTCGAAGGGCGTTAATCCTTGAGGGCGGCCGCGCAGGAATGCAAGGGCGACCGCGCACTTGGACAGAGGTTTTGGCTCGGAGGATTTTTTGGCTTGGGCGACCGCCCATGGGCTCTTGGGCGATCGCCCATGTGTCGGGTGGAAAAATTCTGGGCCCATTTTTTTGGCATTTTTTCGGGTTCCCTTGTCCATCTAGGGTTAGGTTTTATTCCCTAACACATATTTAAGCAGTGTTCCGCCCCTAGACTCATTGTAACATCATATTTACATATTATAGTGCAAGATCCTGGCTTGGTAGTGCCCCCAGACGTAGCCAAACATTGGTGAACTGGGTTAACAATTTCTTGTGTTCTTCTTTGTGCTCTATTTCTTGTGTTTTGTTTGTGTGCCCTAATCGTTCTTGTAGGTTTGCTTGGTAGTGGAGGGCTATATTCACAACAACTGGTATCAGAGCTCTTGGTTTCAAGATCAAGGGAGTTGTCAAGCAATCAAGAATGGGCAAGGACAAACAGGCGGTTGAGAAATTCGATGGGTCTGACTACGGATATTGGAGGATGCAGATTGAGGATCTTTTGTACAACAAGGATCTCTATAAGCCTCTGAAGGGTGTCAAATCGGAAGAAGAAGATCAGGAAGAATGGGAACTCATGGATCGAAAAGCCCTAGGGGTGGTCAGATCTACTTTGTCAAAGTGGATTGCAAAGACTACCAAGAAGGCGACAACCACCAAGGAGCTATTGGATTATCTTACTGAGAGATTTGAAACTCCATCTGCTGCAAATAAGGTTGATTTGATACGCAAGATGGGTAGTCTCAAGATGCAAGAGGGAGGATCCTTGGCTAAGCACATCGATGAGTTTATGGATGTTATATACTTATTGACTGCGGTGGAGATCAAGTTCGATGATGAGGTTCATGCGTGCTTGTTGCTAGCATCTTTACCAGCAAGTTGGAGCGGAACGGTGACAGCGATCAATGCTTCAGCAGAAGAAATTGAAGTATGATGATGTTAAAGACTTTCTTTTGGCCGAAGAAAATCGCATGAAGAAGTTGGGGACATCGAGTGCTTCGGGATCGGCTTTAGCTACTACTAGCAAGGGGAAGCCGAGTACTAGCAAACAAGGGAGAACCGAATCTAGGGAGAACGTGGTGAGTGGTAAGGGAAAGACCGGGGAGATCAAAGACAAACCAAAGGTTGCAAAGGGATCTGTTCAGTGCTATCATTGTAAGGAATTGGGACACTACAATAGGGATTGTCCAAATCGGAAGGGCAATTCGGTGAATGTGACAGTCGAAGGTGACGATGTACTGGTTCTGAGTTTTAGTAGTGCACTAGAATCATGGGTGCTGGATTCGGGGGCATCATTCCACTCTTGCGGGCATAAAGAAGAGATGGAGAATTACACTTCCGGTGATTTCGGTAAGGTCTATCTGGCGGATGGCGAGCCTTTGGAAATCAAGGGGAAGGGGGATGTCAGAATAGGAGCATCGGACGGGAAGGTCTTACATCTGAACGGGGTCAGACACATTCCGGGTTTGAAAAAGAACCTACTATCAGTTGGGCAGTTGGACGAAGAAGGTTACAAGGTAACATTCGGCTGCAGAAACTGGGTTATTACCAAGGAGGACTGCGAGATCGCTCGGGGTAATAAGGAGGGGACTTTGTATTTGGCAAATAACACCAAGGACAGTATCGCGGTGGCGGCAGCCAAGGGTGATATGGATTTGTGGCACTGTCGATTGGGTCACATGAGTGAGACGGGGATGAAGGTACTTTGTTCAAAAGGACTACTACCGGGTTTGAAGACAGTCAACGTGGGGATCTGCGAAGATTTTATGTTTGGCAAACAGGGGAGAAATAATTTCTCGAGGACAGGTAGGGGTTTGAGGGAAGCAAAGTTAGAACTTGTTCACACTGATTTGTGGGGACCATCTCCGGTGACTTCTCTTGGTGGTGCGTCATATTACATGACTTTTATTGATGATTCTACAAGGAAGGTCTGGGTTTATTTCTTGAAGGGGAAAGATGAAGCTTTTGAGGTGTTCAAGAAGTGGAGGGCCTTGGTGGAGAATCAGACGGGACTTAAGCTTAAGTGCTTAAGATCAGATAATGGTGGGGAGTATGAGCTTGGTGAGTTTAGGGAATATTGCGCTGCAAATGGTATTCGTATGGAGAAGACACCAAAGCGCACACCACAACTCAATGGGGTTGCAGAGAGGATGAACAGAACATTGAACGAGCGGGCTAGAAGTATGAGATTGAAGTGTGGACTTCCGAAGACATTTTGGGCATATGCAGTTGACACGGCGGCTTTCTTGATCAATCGGGGACCATCGGTACCATTGGGGAATGGAATTACAGAGGAAGCTTGGAGTGGCAAGCAGGTAAATCTGTCCTTTCTTCGCATATTTGGCTGTGTTTCTTATGTTCATATAGACTCTGCTGATAGAACTAAATTGGATGCAAAATCTGTTAAGTGTACGTTTATTGGGTATGGCGGGGATGACTTCGGGTATAAGTTTTGGGATGACCAAAACCATAAAATTATTCGTAGTCGAGATGTGGTATTCAATGAACAGGTATTGTACAAGGACAGAAAGGGGGCATCTGATGGCATTAGTTCGGAACCGGAGATTGTAGAGGTGAATATTCCAGACTCGGGTGGGAGCAGAACAGTTCATGTTGACCATGGTCAGGAGGTCACTGAAGATGAACCACGTACTCCGGAACCGGATATTCCGCTGCGTAGATCCAGCAGGTTGCGTGGATCGCCCGACAGTATACTCCTTCCAACTATTATTTGCCGTTGATGATAATGGGGAACCGAGAATGTTATGCGGAGGTCGTCGTAGTGCACTTTGTAACAAGTGGAGAGCTACGATGGATGATGAGATGGACTCATTGAAGGCCAACAAAACTTGGGAGTTGACTGAACTACCTAAGGGGAAGAAGGCACTGCATAACAAGTGGGTTTACAGGATCAAGGAGGAAGCAAACGGCAGCAAGCGTTACAAGGCAAGATTGGTTGTAAAAGGGTTTCAGCAAAAGTATGGTATTGACTACACCGAGGTATTCACTCCTGTTGTGAAGATGACCACTATCAGAATGGTTCTGGGGATAGTAGTGGCGGATAACTTGTTGCTGGAACAGATGGATGTGAAGACGGCCTTTCTTCATGGGGATTTGGAGGAAGAAATTTACATGGTACAGTCAGAGGGTTACTTGTCTAAGGGTAGCGAGGAGCTGGTTTGCAGATTGACTAAGAGCTTGTATGGCCTTAAACAAGCTCCTAGGCAGTGGTACATAAAGTTTGATGGGTTCATGCACGACATTGATTTTATCAGATGTGAGGCGAATCATTGTTGCTACTTCAAGAACACGAACAATGGGTACATAATCTTGCGGTTATATGTGGACGACATGCTAATAGCGGGCTCTAGCAGTAGAGAGGTAAACAGATTGAAGGCTCAGTTGTCAGAACGATTCGAGATGAAGGATTTGGGAGAGGCCAGAAAAATCTTGGGCATGCGGATTGACCGGGATAGGGAGTCGGGTAAGTTGGTTCTTTCACAAGCAGAATACGTTGAGAAAGTCTTGGCAAGGTTTTGTATGGAAGAGGCGAAGCCAACAGGGACACCATTGGGTTTGCATTTCAAGCTATTCGAGAAAGACTCACCTATGGGCAAGGAGGAGCGTGACAAGATGGAGAGAACTCCATATGCTTCAGCAGTGGGGAGTCTCATGTATGCAATGGTGTGTACAAGGCCGGACATTGCACATGCGGTGGGAGTAATCAGCCGGTTCATGGGCAATCCAGGAAAGCAAATTGGGAAGCGGTTAAATGGATCCTGCGTTACTTGAAGGGTACTGCTGGTAAGGCTCTGTGTTTCTCAAGCAAGGAGGTGGTGTTAGCGGGTTATGTTGATGCGAACTTGGCATCAAGTGATCTTGATAAGAGGAGAAGTACTGACGAGGGAACTGTCGTCTGCAATCTGCAGAGGGAGATATCTCGCGCGAGACACGCCATCTCGCGGCGAGATATTGCCCCTGTGGACAGTTTTGTCCTTTCCTCGTTATCTCGTATGCAGTCTAGTCCCAAACTAACGGTAGTTAGTCAAAACTTAACGAAACATGACGAAATGGTGGATTTCTACTTCTTTCCGGGATAAAACTTTATCTCTCCGGTCAACCAATGGGAGAGGAGGTCTAGAACCATCTGATAGGGTTTTAACTCTCCACTTCTTCATATCCAACCTCTATAAATACTTGGTGACTTCCAAGGGATCGGAGGTCGGAGGTCGAAAATCCCAAACCGCGACTTTACATAACACACACACATTTTGTCGTTTTCTTTCCCTGAAAGAATCCCTCAAAATCACCCTAAAACTCACCTCATAGTTTGTTTGTCAACCTTGTTGATAATCAAGCATCAACCTCCAAATCAAGGACCAAGGCGAAGCTCTGTCCGTGTGAATGGTCGACTCTAAACTTGAGTCGAAACTCTGCCCAAATCACCTCACGCAAGGTAATTCCTAATCTTCCTTCTAATTGATTGTTAGAGTGGTATAAGTCCATAGAATCTAGGATCGGCCTAGAGCCTCTCCAAATCATGGAGACGGTCTCGAAGCAATCGATTCTACATTTCGTTTGACCTCGTCAAAT
Organism: Adenophora triphylla var. japonica; assembly: GCA_022495995.1. Classification (NCBI taxonomy): domain Eukaryota; kingdom Viridiplantae; phylum Streptophyta; class Magnoliopsida; order Asterales; family Campanulaceae; genus Adenophora; species Adenophora triphylla. The sequence goes on from JAFEMH010004415.1 coordinate 189,524, forward strand.
GGACCTTTATTTGTAGTATTAAATTCGTTTTTACTTCTTTTTTTTGGAAAAACCTCTCTTTTCTTTAGCAAGACCGATCTCCGGATTGGGTGAAATGGATGCCTTCTAAACCTACCCATTTCATAACCTAAGCCCCGAACTCAAATCTCTTTCAAATGGTTTTTCTATGTTTCCAATCAAATAATATAGGTGGCGACTCATAAAAATAAAAGGAATCGGAATTTCTTTTTCACAACGCTACAGTGGCGACTCTAAATTAAGCCCGACTCTAAATTGAGTTCGGGATAAAACTGATGGTACTCGCAAAATTTGTGACGCACTACATACCGCATCAATTGTTCCGTTAGTCAGTTAGGTCGCATCATAAACTCTCTTTTTGGATAAAAGAGAGTTTGTGACGCACTACATACCCTCTATAAAACCTTATCAATTCGGGTATCCAATCAGAACTGAGTTCTGGAACCTTCCTAGGGTAATTTCCCTCTCCACCTTCACCTCTCCAACCTCCTATAAATACTGGATGACTTCCAGTGTTTCAGAGGTCGACAATTCTGATCCTTGATCAAGAAAACACACAACACACACAAATTTGTTGGTTTTTTTCACGAAAGACTCCTTCAAATCACTCACAAAACAACTCCCAAAGTTTGTTCATCAACCTTGTTGATTAACAAAACATCGAAGCCCGAATCAAGGGACCAAGGCGAAGCTCCGTCCGCATCAAGATCCAAATCAAGGATCGAGGCGAAGCTCTGTCCGAATCAAGGTTCGACTCTAAACTTGAGTCGAAACTCTGTCCGAATCTCTTCTCAAAAGGTAATCATCCTTTAAACTTTCGTTTCTCTTCTCAACCTCTCTATTGATTTTAGAGTAGTGTAATCCCATCAAAAGGATTAGCCTAGAGTCCCTTCAGTCAATGAAGGCGATTTCGAAGCATACAATCCGACATTCCTAATCAAGAAATTGATTAGGGTTTATTTGTTCTTCTTTAATTATTTTATTAAAAAGATTGAAAACCTCTCTTTTCTTTAGCAAGACCGATCTCCGGATTGGGAGAAATGGATGCCTTCTAAACCTACCCATTTCATAACCTAAGCCCCGAACCCAAATCTCTTTCAAAATGGTTTTCCTATGTTTCCAATCAAATAATATAGGTGGCGACTCAAAAAGATGAAAAGAATTTCTTTCTCACAACGCTTACAGTTGGCGACTCTGCTTGGGACTGAAAATTAAGAGGCTTAAACTTGCGTCAAAATTAAAAGAGAGGTTTTCAAAAAAAAAATTGTAAATTCGATTTTCTGCTCTCAGATGAGGCATATCTCGCACGAGATATCATATCTCGCGCGAGATATCGCTTCGGCAATCTGGTTGTTTTCTGGTTTCTCCCGTTTATCTCATAGTCCAAGACGAGAGCCGAACATGCAAGGGGGATCCCAGAATTCATTATCTGCAGAGTTCCCGCATCTTAAGGCCTCCCTTAAGGTGTAGAACTCGAACCTTCGTTTCCTTTAAATAATTGATTATTATTTATAAACTGCGTGCGATTGGGTTTTATTTAATTAAAGTCCGGTCCATTGGGGATTCGGGAGTTGTAAATTGAATTATTTATCTCTCTTTCTCTCTCTTTATGTGGAACTACGACGGCCTGAGTCTTCCTAATTTGGGGAGAAACGTAGGCAACCACTTGGTGCGGCCACTATCTGTTTTCCTTTTGATTTTCAAAAAAAAAACTCTCTATTTTATCTATCACCTAGATTGACTATCACACACGCGCACTCATTTATATCTGTCATTGCACTGCATACCCTCTATAAACCCGGGACCCACACTAAGGACGGATGACGGTAACCACCTAGTCGCCGGTCTCTCCAAAGTTGGATCATCCCACTCCGCGTATTCAATCCACCTAGATTGTCATATCGCGGGGAGCCTAGCCTTCCAGCCCTGCATCGCCACATATCATGTAGTTTGTCTTTCTAAGAACACTCCGTGACCGGTCGGTTTTGACTTGGTAATCTTTCTTGTCTTTGACCAAAATAAAGTTAATGTAAAATTGACAATCGAGAAAGGATTCGGAAAAGTCCCTTCGGAAAAAGAAAAAGTCCCTTCGGAAACGTCCCTTCGGAATGACCCTTTCGAAAGTCCCTTTAAAGAAAAAAAATCCTTCTTGAAAAAATGATTTTACATTGGCTTTATTTTACAAAGAATGGTCAATTACCGAGTCCCTAGGTTTGGTTTGAGTTACGTATACCTGCAAGATTTACCTAGGATGCTAGATAGAAAACGGATCCTTTTCCGTCCGACCATGAATCTAGGAAATCAAATGAGGAAAAATCCATCTCTCCGAATGGTTATCTCGTGCGAGGTTACCTAGTCTCGCGCGAGATATTATTTGCAGAATCTGTGTTTGTAATTGATGATCGATGTGCGCTCCCTCCTTGAGTCAAAACTCCGTCTCTAATAAAAATAAAAACTTCAAAAAAAAAATCACTCGTGAGGTAATTTTAACCATCATCCTTTTCTCCATCTAGGATCGTTTGGGGCTAATATTCGAAAAGGCGTCTCGTCGAGATATCTCTAGTTCATCTCTAAGGTCGTCAAGCTCCCTTGCCTCTCCAACGGTAGCATCTCAATTTCTTTCCGACACGATGAATTCCGAAGCACTCAAGAAGGAAATTGAGGACCAAAGGACTCGATATGAAGAAATGCTACAAGCCCAAGCCGATGAAATGGAGGCCCGATTAGAACTTGAAAGAAGAATCCAAGCCGGGGAAATGAAAGCCATGGTTGACGAACTCCAAGCCATGAAACTACAATTGGCCGAATTAAGCTCAAAGAAGAAAGAGAATGGGACCTCTTCCGATGATGAGGAATCATACACCAAAAAGGCTAAGAACCGTCGCCAAAGCAAGAGCAAGAAAAAGAGATACGAGTCTAGCTCGGCAATTTGTTTGGAAACATAGGAAAACCATGGCCGGTCGGTTTGATCTTGGAGTCCTTGTAATCCCTTGTCAAGATCGTTTTGTGCAATAATCCACGAAAAAGAAATCAATAAATTGTCGCTTCGGAATTGTCCCTTCGAAAACGTCCCTACGGTTGTCCCTTCGGATTTTCAAAAGACGTTTCGTTGATAAAAAACGAATCCAAATACTGCAAATAAAGGTCCATTTGACGAGGTCAAACGGAATGTAGAATCGATTGCTTCGAGACCGTCTCCATGATTTGGAGAGGCTCTAGGCCGATCCTAGATTCTATGGACTTATACCACTCTAACAATCAATTAGAAGGAAGATTAGGAATTACCTTGCGTGAGGTGATTTGGGCAGAGTTTCGACTCAAGTTTAGAGTCGACCCTTCACACGGACAGAGCTTCGCCTTGGTCCTTGATTTGGAGGTTGATGCTTGATTATCAACAAGGTTGACAAACAAACTATGAGGTGAGTTTTAGGGTGATTTTGAGGGATTCTTTCAGGGAAAGAAAATGACAAAATGTGTGTGTGTTGTGTAAATTCGCGGTTTGGGATTTTCGACTTCCGACCTCCGATCCCTTGGAAGTCACCAAGTATTTATAGAGGTTGGATATGAAGAAGTGGAGAGTTAAAACCCTATCAGATGGTTCTAGACCTCCTCTCTCATTGGTTGACCGGAGAGATAAAGTTTTATCCCGGAAAGAGGTTGAAATCGACGAGGGAACTGTCGCCTGCAATCTGCAGAGGGGGGATATCTCGCGCGAGACACGCCATCTCGCGGCGAGATATTGCTCCTGTGGACAGTTTTGTCCTTTCCTTGTTATCTCGTATGCAGTTTAGTCCCAAACTAACGGTTTAGTCAAAACTTAACGAAACATGACGAAATGGTGGATTTCTACTTCTTGACTCAAAGCGAGACTTAGAGTGGTATAAGTATGATCTGATGTGTTCAGAATGGGGTGTCTATAGAGCCCCTCGGCAACAAGTCTTATGAAAGAAGTCATGACGACGATAGAAAAGACATCATTCTGAACATCGGGATGGTCGTGCCGCACGGCTGCCTACGTATCTCTATCGGAGAATCAGACCAAAACGTAGTTCGACTCCAAAACACGAAAAGGCTGCTTTAGGTATTTTGAAAATCATTTGAAAATCGTGGAGATTTTATTTTCGAAAAGGTAAATTCATACTGAGGAATCAAATCAAGACCCAATTCAGAATATACCTGCCTGTCTGAAGATTCGCCTGTCTGGGCTCCGAACCTGCGGGAATTATGTTAGAACACAAAGGCTTACCTGTCCGGTCCTCTGAGTCCTGTTGGTTTCGTGACGATTCGCCTTTCTGGGCTCCGAATCGGGCTTTTTGTTGTTGGGGATGACGATTCACCTGTTTGGGCGTTGAATCGGGCTTTTGGTTTGACGATCCACCTGTTTGGGCGTTGGACCGAGCTTTTTGATGACGATCCACCTGTTTGGGCGTTGGACCGAGCTTTTTGATGACGATCCACCTGTCTGGGCGTTGGACCGGGCTTTTTGATGACGATCCACCTGTTTGGGCGTTGGACCGGGCTTTTTGATGACGATCCACCTGTCTGGGCGTTGGACCGAGCTTTTCTGATGACGATCCACCTGTCTGGGCGTTGGACCGGGCTTTTGATGTGATGATTCACCTTTCTGGGCTCTGAATCATGTGGATTGAGTTGATCTTTTGATCACTCGGTTCTCGGGCGACTGGTGCCGTACCGGGCGATTGTGCGCATGTCACGTTTGACTCGTTCCGTGACTTGCGGTACCGGTTTTTCCACATTTCCTTGCTAGTTTATCATTTCCAAGGGTAAATGTGTCAAAATTTTGAAATTTGACGTTGCGTAGACGCTTATTGTCGAGGACAATTTCGTCCTTTTCCAGAAGGTTTATCTCGCCGCGAGATATGATATACCGCGCGAGATATCTACTGTCGGGGCATATAAACAGCAGCTCTTGCTTATTTTGAAAATATCTTTTTCAAAATTCCCTCCCTAGCTCGAGCCAAGGTCGTTTTCCTTGCAATTTTTCGTGGATTTGCTTGGTGTTTCTTCCTTCCAATCAATTCTCAATCCCTCCTCCCTCCATAATCAATGGCTCAAGAAGGAAGAAATCCAATTTTGGGGAGTTATTTACTAGGGAAGGATTATCCTCGCGATGATCTTACCTTTGATAGGCACGCCCACATCTCTACCGCTGTCCGGGAGGGTTTGGTAAGAACTCTATCTTCACCTCTTGTTTCTTGTATTGCATTGATCTTGAATCCCCTTTCCCTTGAATTCAAAGTTCCATCAATGGCTTTTGTTCTTGTTCATGTCTAGAACTAGGTTCCTCTTGCATGCGTTGATTTTGTGCATTTCTTTGGATGCTTGTTGTTGCATTGTGTGCGTATGAGCCTCCTACACATCATGGATTGTAGGAGAGGTTGATTCGGATCCCGAATGACACCCTTGGGCAAGCTTTTCTTGTACGCACGCCAAGTGTTCGATGAAATGCCCCAATGAAAATTTTCTTCTATTTCATTGATTTCTTGACATGGAATAATTTCTAATGTTGCCCTCTCTGTTTTTCCTCTGTTTTGCAGTCGTACAAGCCAATTAAGAACTGTCGGGGGAGTCCGAAAATGGCTAAGGCGGTTTGGGACAAGATCAAGGATCTTGATGGCGTTCGGGATAGGGTGGCCCAAACGGGGCTTTTGACTTTTATTGATAATCTTCGGGGGATAAGGCGGACTCCCCAAGTTCTCCAGGCTATTCGGGAGAGGTGGTGGGACACTACCCACACTGTTCACTTGCGCTTCGGGGAAGCAACGATGACTCCGACTGATTTTCTGGCCATCACGGGACTAGAGTTTATTGGCGATCCCCTGCCGAAGTTTCCGAATTATAAGCATGCGGGTCCAGCGGCGTGGAGGCAGTTGATTGGTTTCCCCCCTAACAAGGTTAAGGGATTTGCTGCTGAGTTGACTCCCCTCCGGCGTCAGATTGAGGAGTATGCTGAGAAGCCAAATGCAGTCACGGATCGACTGGTGAGGGGGGCCCTCTGGTACATCCTTTCCGAGACCATCTTTGCGAACCATTCTTCTACGGCTCGTCTTTCTCTATTGGGTTTGTTGGTGAATTTGGATGAGGTGAGCGGCTATGACTGGGGCTCAGCGGGACTGGCCTTCTGCTACCACGCCATGGATGAGGCGTGTAGGCACACCAAGGATACTCTGTCGGGGTATTCTTATGCCTGGGAGGTATGCCTCTTTGATTCTGTTTCTGTTTTCTGTATGTATGCTCTGTCTGTGTTCCCTTACTGAATCTGTTCCGTTTTCTTGTGCAGATATGGGGCTACACTGTCCTTGGGCTGTATAGGTTTGAGTTGGAGAGCCGGGCCCCTTTGTTTCCGGATATCAGGAGGTGGAGCCATCCGAATCGGAGCGTTGATGAGGAGGAGGACCAGGATTGGACTTTGACGGTGGCGGAGGCGCGGGCCATGCTGGACACCTTTGAGTATGAGAGGCTGGGCCTATATCCTTGGACCCTGTTGGAGCTGGAGGTGCATCGAGCTTGGGATGCCACCGGGATGCAGAGGATGCTGGCATCTTTGGAGGGAGATACCATGTATCTTGGTGAGCGGGTCTTCCCACAGCATGGCCGGGGTAGACTATCATACAGGGTGCCGGCGGATCCGCCGAGGTCGATGTATCCCACCCACTCTATTCCGGAGGATGATTATGCTAGTCTTTTGGTGGGTGATGCGGCGACGGCTTGCGTGATCCCCGGGGCTTCTTATGCAGAGTTTCTGCCTCGCTTGATGGGTCCCCTCCTGGTGGGGGATAGGCGATCACATGCTCGTGGCTCCGCCTCTGCTTCTGCTTCAGGTTCTTCAGCCCCTAGCACTTCCTCTCAGGCTACCGGTTCTCTGCCTTTTGCCCCAGACTACGGCCCTCTGAGCTACACGTATATGATGGGGAGCATGCCGATGATGGGGCACATCCCGTCTCCTGATCAGATTCCCGAGGGTTACCGCCTCCCGGCTGATGTCTCTTCGGTATGCTTATGTTTATACTGTTTCTCGTATTCGTCCATATAAGTGTATATGTCCGACTTCATCTGAACATTTCTTTTCTTTTGTTGTCAGGTCACTATATCCGCGGCCGATTACAACCGTGGAGCGACCAAGATGGCTGGGTTGATGGCTTTGGTGTCAGACCTGTCCGAGAGGCTGTTCCAGAAGGCTTCTTCGGCGGCCTCGACGGTGGCCTCGGCTATGACCCCTACTTGCGGAGCCAAGAGGTCGAGGAGGGATGGTAGCCCCCATGGTGGTGATGGCGGAGGTGCTGGCGGCTCGAGCGACTTGATGGCGTGATCCCCTCCCTTTCTCTCTTTATCTGATGATTTGATGATCTGTACATATCGGTCGTGTGGGCCCAGATAATTTTTTTTCTTTCTTTTCTGGTACCTGTTAGGAACACATAGGTAGCACAAACAATGGTTTTTCTTAATCCCTAATCCTAGGTCTAATTAGTTTAATTAACTTTCTCGACTTTCCATGTGCTTTTCGGAAATGGGATGGCCGTTAGGCCGCAATTTTGAGCCTGAATATGGTGTTTTATTGCATGTTATGAATTGTACACGCAGGTTTTTCGAGACTTGCTTTGTCAAGTCGGGGCTAGATTGCTGTTTGAGTAGAACTGCTGTTGCTTTGCCGTAGGTATATCTCGCGCGAGATAAGGTGTCTCGCACGAGACACGCTACCCAGGCAGAAATCTCTTCCTTTTTCGAATAGGATTTTGACAGTTTTCCCTATAAAATCGCCCTGTAGTCCGGCCAGATAACTTATTCTAGCCTTTCAAACTCTAGAGATATCCTGTTAGGGTGAAACTCTTGTCTTCTTCTTCAACCCTGTGATCCATAGCTTCCAAGGAGATTGCCCCAACGTCCATGATTGTCGATGATTTTTCTTTGTCCTCTGAAGTGATTGCATCTTTCAAGCAAGCATCAAGGGATTTTGTAAGGTCGTTTCACAACCGGTCTCGCAATAAGTTTATCGCAGAATTCGGATTTAGAATTCTTTTCACTTTGAAGAACCTCCAACCGGATTGGAAGTTATTGCAGGGTGCTGCTCGATTTTGGGATCCCTCTATTCATCTTTTCAATTTTTCTTTGAATGAGATGGTGCCTACCGTGGAGGAATTCGCCATTATTTTGGATATGCCTTTGACTGGTAAGATTGCTGTTCCTAAGTATCATAGGAATCATTCGGAGGCTTTGAACGAATTGTTAGGGATCCCCTTGATACTTGCTATGGGTTGGTTCACCGCAAGTGGGTTGATTGCTCTTCTTTTCCGGACGCTTCGGTGATTCGATGATGATGCTTTTCATGTCCATAAGCGGAACTTTCTGGCTCTTTCTCTTTTCGGAGATGTTTTGTTTACGTGTAGGGACGGCTTGGTCGATTCCCAACCTGTGGAAGTTGTTCTCTGTGCTAGGAAACGTTCTAGGAACATTATTCCGCTAATCTTGGGTGAGACCCTTCATGGTCTTGATGGGCCGCATAGGATCAAGGCGTCATGACTCAAGGGAGTCCCCTCCTGTTGACTATTTGGCTTAGGGAGCATCTCAAGTTGATAGGTCCCCCGTTGGAATATTCTCCTTTTACATATCATACGCGAAAGTTGTTGATCAAAGATCTTTCAGCGGATGAATGGGCTGAGTTGATTGCGAAAACCGAAACCGCCGATATTCTCTGGTGTCCACCTTATTGGAGGTTGAACAAGTATGTTGCCAATACCAAGGATTTTGACAGGTTTGTTCTTCCGGGTTTGCGAGATTCCTCCTTTTACTTTCCCAAGCGGGTGCTCCGTCAGTTTGGTCAGCAGCAGGACACTTATCTTTTCGAAGGAGCTTCTCGTGTAGTGCCTTATATGGGTGTAGAGTTTGCGCAGGTGCTAGCTCAAGCATGGGGTGAAGGAACTAATCGGGACCGTTGGTCGAACCTTCGGACTTTTAATGCAAGCATCTTCCTGTCTGACAAATATTTGGATTGGTTCCTCCATACCGGTCATCCTAGTGCAGAGAAGATTGATGATTTGCGGCTTTTACTGCTAAGAGATTCTTTTGTAGCCAGCAGTATTTTGCGAAGGAGCGAGGCTCAGTCTGATCCTGCTAATGTGCGAACTGATCCAACTCAGGATTTCCTTGATGGGGATTGGTACGAGAGGCGAGGCAAGGGAATGCCTGGAAAGACGCAAGCTTTGGATAGGCCTCATGTCTTCAAGAGATTGTCGGAATCTGTCTTTAATCGTCTCGAGGGATGTTCTGCTTCGAGAGGCTCAAAGCGCAAGGAGGATCACGACGACGGTGGAGACCATGTCCGCCGGCCAACCAAGTTAATGAAAGGCTAGATCTTTAGGAGTACCAAGAGATTGCTTTGATAGATCAATTGTTTCTGCTTTATTATTTTTTTTCAAGTTTGTTAGCTTAGCAAATTAGTCGTTGTGGTTAGGATTTCCCTATTGTCATTAATGAAACGCATTCGATTAATAAAAGGGACAACTTTGATTTATTTATTTGTTTAGACCGAACCCGAAGGCTGCCTACGTTCCTCTTTTACAACAATTAAACAAGAGGCTCAGGTCCAACGTAGTTCATTTTTGAGAAAAGGACAACATATGGCCTGTGCTCGTGGAGTAATCTCAAAGCGCGAGATAAGGCCCCTCTTTTTTTTGTTTTGTTTTTTTTTTTATGCACACCCTTTCTTTTGCCTATACCGCCCCTTCGGATTTTCAATCTAGCGGGCTTCTTTTCTTGTGCTAGCTCTAATTTTTGCCTAGGTCGTCCTTTCCGGGATTTTCAACCTAGCGAGTGATTTCTTTTAAGGAGGCCAAGTCACGCGAAGTACTTCTTGAGCTTGTCCATGTTTACCGGCTTCGGTAGTTGATCTCCGTCTAAGTCCACCAGCTGAAGGGCTCCCCCAGAGAATATCTTCTTCACAATATAGGGTCCTATCCACCTTGGTCCCCACTTGCCTAACGGGTTGAAAGGTCCGGGACGATGCTCACGGAGCACCGTGTCGCCTACTCGATGTTCCTTGTCTTGACCTTTTTGTTGAAAGCTCTTGCCATTCTTCTTTGGTAAGCTTGAGTGTGTTCGGCCGCTTTCAACCTTCTTTCGTCCAACAGGCTAGCTCTTCGTATTCGCTTTCTAGCCGCCGACTTCATTCACTTGGTTTTCTAGGAGAACCCTTAGTGATGGTATTTCCAATTCTATCGGTAAGACGGCCTCCATCCCGAATGTGAGGGCGTAGGGAGTTTCTCCCGTAGCCGTTCGGACCAAGTGCGGTACCCCATAGTGCGAATGGTAGCTTGTCGGGCAGCCTTTTTCCAAGGCTTGCCATTTTTCCGATGATAGTCTCGATTGTTTTGTTCGCGGCTTCAAGCTCCGTTTGTTTGAGGCCTATAAGGAGACGACTTGTGTCTCGTGATTTTGTACTCGGTTAGTAGGCGTTCGGTTTCCTTTTCGAAGTGTGACCCATTATCGGATATCCTCTCTTGTGGAACCCCATATCGGCGAGATGATGTTGTGCTTGATGAATTCTCGCAACCTTTCCGGCATTCGTAACTTTGTAGGAGGCGGCCTCGACCCATTTAGTGAAATAGTCGATGGCTACTAGGACGAAACAGATGTCCGTTGGCTCCTCGCGGTGTGATCTTTCCAATCACGTCTATTCCCCATGTAGAGAACGGCCAAGGTGAAGTCATTGGGTACAAGCAAGGAAAGGCGGTGCATGCCGAAGATTGGCGTGTATCCGACACTTGTGGCACTTCTTGACCATTTTGGTACGGTCGGCTTCCATGGTCGCCCAAAAGTACCCTTGTCTCGATGATCTTTTGGCGAGCATGTTTCCGCTCATGTGGGTTCCACATATGCCTTGATGAACATGGTCCATTATTTCACGGGCCTCTTCCTCGGTGGCGCAAAGGAGGTTTCCTTGGGAATGTTTCTTGAATAGACGGCCAGCGGTGATGACGTAATTGGCACCAACCTCTTAAGGGCGTCTCGAGTCTTCACAGTGCATGTCTCGGGTGGTATGGTTCCATCTAGGATGAAATACCAAATGTCGTGGTACCATGGTTTCCCTTCGGAGTTTTCAACAATGCGCACCTTTGGATAACCATTTGTCTTTGCGGTCGTGAAGATCTATAACGGCGCAAGCAAGTATGCGGGAGTTGCACGCCGTGTAATTTTGAAGGGTTTAACCGCTTTTCCTTTAGGGATTTCGACCAAAGAAGCAAGTGTGGCTAATGCGTCCGCAAACCGATTTTTGTCTCGGGGAGATAGTGGAATGAGACATCCTGAAATTGTTGCGCCAACTCTTGGAGACGGGCACCGTATCTTTGAAGGGTTGGATCTTGGACCCTCCACTTCTTCAATGTCCGATTGATGATCAATTGGGAATCCCCGAATACCTCGAGTTCGGATCACGTTGCGTTCTAGGGCTGCCTCAAGCCCCGCTATGCAAGCCTCATATTCTCGCGGTATTGTTGGTGGCGTCAAAGTCAAGACGTACCGCTAGTGGAGTGTAGATGTCGTTAGTGGTCTACCAATAACATTCCGATGCCAAACCCTCTCTTGTTGGGCTGCGCCATCGAAAAATAATTGCCACTTATTTTCTTCTATGCTTAGGATGTCCTCATCGGGAATCGCGGGTCTTCCCCTTCACTTCGTCGCAAGGAAATTCGGCCAACCTGATCTGCGAATACACTCCTCCGACGGATTTCTCGAGTGACGTAAGTGATATCATACCCCGCGAGCATGAAGTACCATTTGGCTAGTCTCGAAGACAAATTTGATTTGTCTAGGATATATTTCAGTGGGTCCATCTTTGCGATGAGACGGACCGGAAAGGCTTCCATATAGTGCTTTAGCCTTTGTGATACCCGCACGAGAGCAGCGCATGACTTGTCGAGTGGAGAGTAGTTGATTTCACCGCCTTGGAATCATGCCGGGCGACAAAGTAGATGGCATTTTCTCGTGTGCGAAGCCGGCCGTTCTTGAGCAAGCATAGCCCCTAATGCGTTGTCTGTGATTGTGAGGTACAACTTCAAGGGCTTCTCCTTGTGTGGTGGAACACCGGGATAGGTGGGGAAGTCAAGTAGTGCTTAACTTCCTCGAATGCTTCTTGACATTCTTCGGTCCACTCTTGAGGTGCGTTTTTCTTAAGCGGCTTAAAGATGGGGTCGCACATTGTAGTCAGTTGATTAATGAATCGACCGATATATTGAAGTCTCGCCCATGAATCCACTTTACTTCTTTACGTGTCCCGGGTGGAGGCATGTCTCGTAATGGCCTTTATCTTGGCGGGATCTCGCTTCTATGCCGCGTTACGTGACCATGTATCCCAAGACTTTCCCTTTGACTACTCCGAATGAGCATTTGGCCAGGGGTTGAGTCTCATTTTTGTCTTTGTCTCGCCGATTGAAGAATTTTCCGAGATCTGAAGTGTTGAGCCATCTGTCCCCTTCGGGAGTTTGGATAATCATGTCGTCCACATACACCTCTATTTCTTTATGGATCATGTCGTGGAATAGTGTCGTGATCAGCTCTTCCGATAGGTAGCCCCAGCGTTCTTGAGGCCAAACGGCATGACCGCGTAGCGTAACGTTCCCCAAGGTGTGGTGAATGCCGTGTTTGTCTTGGTCCTCTTCGCCATGAGGATTTGGTTATACCACCGCGAACCCGTCGACGAATGAACGGACCTCGTATGCTGCTGTGGCATCGACCAACATGTCTATGTTTGGTAGTGGGAAGTCATCTTTAGGGGATGCCTTGTTCAAGTCTCTGAAATCAACACAGACCCGTATTTTCCCGTTCGACTTGGCTACTTGCACCGTGTTTGCTAACCATTCCGGATATTCAATCACTTTGATGAACCCTACATTCAAGAGTTTCATGATTTCTTCTTTCACTTGCATTGACCATTCCGGCTTGATTCTGCGTAGTTTCTGCTTGACTGGCTTGGCGTTGGGTAGCGCGGTATCTTGTGTTCTACAACCGATCGATTCAACCTGCATATCTTTGTAGGACCAAGCGAATACGTCGACATATTCTACGAGGAGCCGGGTCAAGGTTTCTCTGTCTTCCCCCTTGAAGAAGATTTGCCGATCTTTGTTTCTCTGGGGTCTTCCGTTGTCCCAAGATTAACCGTTTGCATTTCCTCGTCGTCAACGGGGCCATTCTTTCCACAACGTCCTACTTGCTTAGCTAATTCTTTTAAGATTTGTTCGTTATCTTGATCTATCTCATCGTATGATTCATTATTAACGTGTCCGTTATATTGATTATTATTAGTTAATTCATCATTTACGATGTTAGCAATCTCAGGGTACTCGGAAAGATCAAAGTTTTCATTAAGGAAGTAAGTGAATACATGTTCAGCCACCGCCTCGATTTCCTCTTGAGTGAGTTCATCGGAGGTGGAGCCTGCTTCTAATGTAAAAGTTGTAGGTGATAGACTATCATCCTAAGAAAATGAGGGAAGATTGGGACCACGACAAATTTTGCGAGTACCATCAGTTTAGTGGTCATGACACCAATGTTTAGCGGGTATGTAGTGTCGCCACTGTAGCGTAATAGTCAACAGGAGGGGACTCCCTTGAGTCACGCTTCCAATGGGCGTTGATAACACAATCTTGGCCCAATGCTTTCCTCAAACTTTATTCTGAAGAGATTTGAGGGTTCGGGGGTTAAGTTATCGAATGGGTAGGTCGAGGAGCATCCATTCCACCCAATCCGGAGATCGGTCTTGCCAATTGAGTATTATCAATCTTTTTAATTACTAATTAAATAAAGAACAAGAAAACCCTAATCAATTTATTGATTAGGAATGTCGGATTGTACGCTTCGAGATCGCCTTCATCGATTGAAGGGACTCTAGGCTAATCCTTTTGATGGGATTACACCACTCTAAAAGTCAATAGAGAGATTGAGAAGAAGAGAGTAAAAGTATAGGAATTTACCTAGCGTTTGGGGAGTGTTTGATTTTAGAACGTGGTTCTAAGATGTCTTCTCGATCGAGAAGTGATTTGGGCAGAGCTTCGACTCAATATGAGAGTCAAGTCTTGATGCGGACAGAGCTTCGCCTTGATGCTAGGCTTGAGCCTTGATGTTCGTCAATCAACGTGGTTGAAGGACGAATTTAGGAGTTGTTTGTGAGTGATTTGAAGGAGTCTTTCGTGGAAAGAAACCAACAAATTGTGTGTGTTGTGTGAAATTCCGGGGCCTTTGAAACAGTGGAAGTCACCAAGTATTTATAGGGGTTTAAGAGGTAGAGGTGGAGAGGTAAAACACTCCTAGGAAGCTTCCAGAACTCAATTCTGATTGGAGAACCGGATTAGATGAGGTTTATCAAGAAAAGAGTTTGAAACGGGGAAGGAGAGTGATTTCTGCACATCCTGTCGAGGGGATATCTCACGCGAGATATGATATCTCGTGCGAGATAACTAGTCATTTGACTATTTTTGTCCTCTTCAGTTTATTCCGTTAGTCAGTTAGGTCCAAAACTAACGAGGTTAGTTAGAAACTTAACGAAACATGACGAAACTGATATGCTTTCATCAAAACATAAAAGAGAGATTAAGAGTAGTGTAATCATAATTTATTGGTTCAGAATGGGGTGTCTACAGAGCCCCTCGGCGACAGGTCTTATGAAAGAAGAAGTGTCGTCGATAGAAAAGACATCATTCTGAACATTGGGATGGTCGTGCCGTACGGCTGCCTACGTATCTCTAAGAGAGAATCAGACCAAACGTAGTTCGACTCCAAAACACTAAAAAGGCTATTTTAGGTATTTTGAAAAGCATTTTTTGAAAATGGAGGAGGGATTTTTTTTTTTGAAAAGGTAAAATCATACTGAGGAATCAAGGACTTGACCCAATTCTGAAGATACCCATTTGTTGATGAAGTTGTTGAAGTGTGCCGCCCGAGGTTACTGACGTAGCTTGTTGTTGCCGAGGTCACGGACTTTGTTGTCGTTGCCGAGGTCACGGACTTTGTTGTCGTTTCCGAGGTCACGGACTTTGAAGTTTGCTGCCATCACAGACTTTGAAGTTGTTGCCGAGGTCACGGACTTGAAGTTTGCTGCCATCACAGACTTGAAGTTGTCGCCGAGGTCACGGACTTTGAGGTTTGCTGCCGTCACAGACTTTGAAGTTGTTGCCGAGGTCACGGACTTGAAGTTTGCTGCCATCACAGACTTTGTTGATGTTGCCGAGGTCACGGACTTGAGGTTGCTGCCATCACAGACTTTGAGGTTGTTGCCGAGGTCACGGACTTGAAGTTGTCGGTTGAGATGAAGGTTATGTCGGCCCCTGTAATGCAAGGATATATGCACGATGGTCTCGGATGGACCCGAATGATTCTTACCTTTCTGTACCTGTCAGCACATAAAGATTCCAAATAGATTTTGCAGATTTTAGTTGTTCAACTAGACTTACGTGGCAGTGTTCACGTCTGTTCGTGTAAATGGCCGGTCGGACATTTTGGTGGTGAGTTTATGTATGAGTATATGGTATATGAAAATGTAGGGAAATTTGTATGGATTTGTATTTGAGATGGGTGAACTATATGAGTGAACTTGTGTTTGACAAGTTGGGACCCAATCAGGTTTTGCAGAATCTGTTGCTAGTCAGCGAGGTTGTATTGTTGTAGAATTTCGTTCGATGAGTATCCTTGTGTGAACCCATCTAGGTCTGTTGAGAATCTTCATTCTTACTTCTCCTTGAGTCGTGTCTCTAGGAGGCAAACGACTACACATCTGTCGACTGTCGTAATGGCTTTATGTCCAAGGCCCTTTGGTGTCTCAAGCCCCAAGTTGCTTGCAAGTGGTAGATGACTTTGTGAACAGGCTTGTGAAGCTGCTCTCTTGATTTGAAGATGATCGAAGAAGACTCTCTTTGTTGATTTGATTTGAAGAGGATCGAATGATGTTCGATGAAGAAGGTTGAAGAATAGTCTCCCTTTCTCCTTTGATTTTTTTTTTCTTAGTGCGCACCCTGATTTTTGCCTAGACCGCCCTTTCGGGTTTTCAATCTAGCGGGCATCTTTTTTGCGTCCTTTGTTTTTTTCATTTTTTTTTTAAAGTAGTATGTAACTCGAAGAGAACTCAGAGAGAGAAAATCTTATTGAGGAGAGAGAAATGAGATCTCAAGTTTAGTTGAGGAGAGACGGACTCTATTCTTTGGAAGGTGATCCAAGGATTGACTCTTTGGAGAGGTGAATTTTATAATGATGAGAGTGAGAAGCAAAGAGGAAAGCCCCTAATGCAGATTTGATTCTTTTGAAGAGTTTGAAGTAGAGATTGATTGGGGGAGAAAAGGTTAGGAAGCCCCAGTTTTGATGCTTGGATTTCAAGAGTGTGTATGAGAGTGGCTAACAGGAAGCCCCTAGACTCAACGAGAAACGCTTCTTGGCTCAAAGATCTAGAAAAGTCGTTCTACCTTTTAATGAACCGTGTATCATCTAGAAGTTTCTAAATAAGTTTGAGAAGGAAGCCAATCATTAGTATGACTTAAGGGTAAACATTTTTCTTGGTACTGAAAGTCTTCTTCACTTGATGTAGGAGGATTTTGAGGAATCCTCTTTTCTTTTGTTGGTATCACTTGACTCCTCTTCTTTGTGGGAGAGTCCTTCTTGCCTTTGTTGAAATTCCATCCTTGTTGTGGGGGCGATGAAGGCTTGAGAGTTTTTTTTTTTTTTTTTTTTTTTTTTTTTCGATGCTTTATTTTTGCCTAGGACGAATTGAGGAGTTTCGTCCTAGCGAGCTTTTATTTTTATTTTTATTTTTTTGTACTCTCAAAGCCTTGAGTTGAGTAGCCCCACTCTTCTTGGGATGAATGTTGACAGCAGCGCCTTTAGCTTTCTTCGCTTGTTGATCTCTAACTTTCAGTAGGGGTAATGTTTAGCCCTTAAGCCTCCTAAGGACGACTTTCTTCTTAAACTAGCTTAGAAGTCTCTATTTTTGTGATGATTTAGGGAATGGAGGGTCCATTATTTTGCATGAATTAAATGAGAATTATGAGGTAGAACAACCTTAGGGAAAGTGTTTAGGAAAAGAAATTACTTTAATTTATTGAGAAATTTAAGAACAGACTCGATAGTTTAGAAGACACAAACTAGAGGAGGTGAGGAGTACTAGAAAGACAGAACGACTCTTCGAGTTCATACTTGGAAATTTAAAATCTAATCTACTTCTATCAAAGGAGAAAGGGAGAGGATAGTGGTAGCCCCAAAGTGGTAAGTGTAGATTTCTTCTTGGAGCTTCATCTTCTTCATGGAGTGCGAGGGAGAGGATTGGTGATGACGTTGGGACGTTCTAGATCTCCATTATCAAAGAGGTCTTGTATGATGTCCTTCAAGTGGTGGCAGGAGTTGGTGTCATGGCCGGTGAAGTTGTGATACTTGCAGAATAAGTGATGAGCATGATTCGGACCCATATCCTTCGGAGGACCACCTTCCCTTGGTTTGATTTTTTCATTCTGGACAAGCACATTGAAGAGTTCTTCTTGAGTGATTCCTTCAATTTTGTCGTAGTGCCTCTTTTTCTTTTCGGGAGGAGGGACAGCAGAATACTTTCCGGTGTTGGAGCGGTTGACTGCAATGGCATTGACTGAAGCATCCTTACTTGTAGTGGGTTTGTTGTAGCGGAAGTTACTTTCCTTCTTTTTACTTTTGAGGAAATCGTCAACCCTAATTCCGGACTCGAGGAGTTCATTAAAACTAGGAAAGTAATTACCGGCGAGCTTCTCTTGAAATTCATCACGAAGGCATTGAAGGAAGATGTGGATTTGCTCTTTGAGAGTAGGCCTTTCGACAATTTCAGTAAGTTTGAGTCTCCATCTTCTAGCAAATTCAGCAAAGGACTCATTGGCATGTTGTTTGGTTTGTTCAAGATCCCTCCTAGTAGGGCGGTAGGTGGAGTTGTCTTCAAACTGCCTTTGGAAGACTAAACATGCGGATGACCAATCAAGCCTTGTAGTCGTAGGAAGAGACATGTACCAATCCCTTGCAGCACCTTCTAAAGTTTGAGGAAAGCATTGGGCCAAGATTGTGTTATCAACGCCCATTGGAAGCATGGCCCAAGTGTAGGTCTCAACATGAGCTCGAGGACAGGTAGTACCATTGAACTTGGCAATATCGGGTGTCTTGTACTTGCGAGGAAACTTAGTGATGGATTGTTGAAGAGCATCGGGATCAAATGGAACGAATGACCCTTTTGAAGTGTCAAGAGTTGCAAGTTTCTTCTCGAGGTAGTTCTTAGTAACATGGTCACCAAGTTTAGTAGTTTCACCACTGCCTTCTTTCTTGGTTTTAGTGCCCTTGGAGGTATGTCCTTCGTCATCGGAGGATGATGAGGAAGAAGATGAATCGGATTCTTCCTTTTTCTTGCTTGACTTCTTGGTTTTTCTATTCACTTTGGTGTAGGATTCCTCTTCATCGGAGGAGGGTTCCACTTTCTGCTTTTGTTTTCTGCCTTTCTTGACTTTCAAATCGTTGAGTTCTTTCATGAGGGCGGCCATTTGGGCATTTTGCTCATCAATTTGCTTACTTTGTTCATCCAACCTAGTCATGGCTTCGATGAGTTGGACCTTAGCATCGTTGAAATCGGCCTCGGTGGTAGAAGGAGAAGCAGACATCGTGTCGAGCTTTGGCGAAGGACCTAGACGTGTAGCAACCGTGTTAAACCATGATCGAGTCCCAACAAGTCGGCTGAATAGGGTGAATGAAGGCTTGAAGGTTTGAAGGTTTTGGCCAAAACACGAAAAGACCGAACACTTATCTCGTACGAGACAAGTAGTCTCGCGCGAGACTTCACCACGGAAAGTCACAATTTTTCTGATTTTAATCCTAATTTTGGTCGGACGGAAAATCCGTTTTGGGGGTTTCTAAAGTTCAAGAACCAAACCTAGGGACCTAGGGGTCGGAGTAATCCAAAGTAACATCAAGTTTTGTGCAATAATTTTGATGAGAAAATTTTCTCTTTTTAGGGGCAAATCCGAAGGGACAACCGTAGGGACGTTTCCGAAGGGACAATTCCGAAGCGACAATTTATTGATTTCTTTTTCGTGGATTATTGCACAAAACGATCTTGACAAGGGATTACAAGGACTCCAAGATCAAACCGACCGGTCAAGGAGTGTCTTAAAAAGTCAATCTACATGATATGTGGTTTCCTCTTGAGTGAGTTCATCGGAGGTGGACCCTTCTTCGATTCACGCAGTCTCACAAGCCTGTTCACGAAGTCGTCTACAACATACAAGAAGTCTTGGGGCTTAATGTCAAGAGGAGCCTTGGAAAATACGTGCTTTGGATTGGGTAGCATCAGTTCTACATAACAAAAGCCATTGGAGTGGTATAGACCTTGGTCAGTCAATGATCATCACATGAGAAACTTGGGGCTTGACGATGAAAAAGTCCTGCGACAACAGAAAATTCTTGAAGTATCCCGAACCTTAGTGTTGAACTTGGGTCATCTCAACGGAATCCTATTAGACGACTGTCTCATTCGATCTTTAGATGGACCTCACGAGTTGGCCTTCTAAACCAAAATCTAAATCACGAACAATTTTCAATTCTCACATAATAAAACTCATTCTCCCCGCTGATTCTTGGAGTCGAGTGCACATTGATCATCTTGAACAAACAAATGCTTAAGTGAATGTATGTTGTTAGGCAAACGCTTTCACTAACCCTCTTGCAGGAATTAAAGCACGTCAAGTGCTTACTTTTAGATCAAGCATGTTGAGTGTTTGGATTTCGCCTACCATCTACCAATGCATCCAATTGATCGCGTCAAGCAAACCAAAGCGTCAAGCATCCATTGCGTCAAGCAACCATTGCATCAAGCATCCATAGCGTCAAGCAACCATCGCGTCAAGCATCCATCATGTCAAGTGCCATGCGTCAAGCATATTCCAACAAAAAGCCCGATTCAACGCCCAGACAGGTGGATCGTCACCAATTAGGTGTGTCAAGCATCTACAGGTAGTATGTCGAGTACTCACCAACAAAAAGCCCGGTCTTGAATCACCAGGATCGTCACCAACGAAAAGCCCGGTCTTGAATCGCCAGGATCGTCACCAAGTAAGATGCGTCAAGCATCTACAAGTAGTATGTCGAGTACTACTCAACAAAAAAGCTCGGTCTTGAATATCCAGGATCGTCACCTCAACAAAAAGCTCGGTCCCGAATCGCCAGGATCGTCACCTCAACAAAAGCTCGGTCCCGAATCGCCAGGATCGTCACCTCACTTCCACAAAAGACAGGTATCTTCAGAATTGGGTCATGATTTGATTCCTCAGTATGGATTTGCCTTTTCAAAAATAAAATCTCCTCGATTTTCAAAAAATGATTTTCAAAATACCTAAAGCAACCTTTTCGTGTTTTGGAGTCGAACTACGTTTTGGTCTGATTCTCCGATAGAGATACGTAGCGGTAGTGCGGCACGACCATCCCAAAGTTCAGAATGATGTCTTTTCTATCGACGACACTTCTTCTTTCATAAGACCTGTCGCCGAGGGGCTCTGTAGACACCCCATTCTGAACTCATAATTACATGATTACACTACTCTTCATCTCTCTTTTATGTTTTGATGAAAGCATATCAGTTTCGTCATGTTTCGTTAGGTTTCTAACTAACCTCGTTAGTTTTGGACCTAACTGACTAACGGAACAACTGAAGAGGACAAAATAGCCAAATGACTAGTTATCTCGCACGAGATATCATATCTCGCGCGAGATATCCCCTCGACAGGATGTGCAGAAATCACTCTCCTTCTCCGTTTCAAACTCTCTTTTTGGATAAAACCTTATCAATTCGGGTATCCAATCGGGCGAGTTCTGGAACCTTCCTAGGGTAATTTCCCTCTCCACCTTCACCTCTCCAACCTCCTATAAATACTGGATGACTTCCAGTGTTTTAGAGGTCGACAATTCTGATCCTTGATCAAGAACACACACAACACACACAATTTGTTGGTTTCTTTCCACGAAAGACCCCTTCAAATCACTCACAAACAACTCCTAAATTCGTCCTTCAACCACGTTGATTGACGAACATCAACCCGAATCAAAGGACCAAG